>CAJQZM010026791.1:0-22492 GCA_907164665.1 Colias nastes | reverse complement strand
TTTTCGAGGAACAACTTTTATATACAACATTTTTTCATTACGTCAATAACTAAGGTTTTACAGCGCTCTGAAGTGAGTACTATTTTTCAGTACTCTTAACTATACATATATTGGCTATTGGCTCTTTTCCCATACTCCAGAACAATGGAAGCACTCTGCAGAACATTTCAGCCCTGCTTTTCGACGTAAAAAAACGCGCTTCCAGACTCTGCCTCCTGGGTGGTGGGGAAAAGATTCAATAATTAATTATTAATAATATTGCAAAATTAATTATTAAAAATATTATAATAACAAAAAAAAACAATTACTGATGATAAATTATTATTTACACACATAATATAAGTATACTGTATAGATCAGAGTACTGAAAATTAGTACTCACTTCGGAGCTCTGTAAAACCTTAGCTATTTACTTAATGACAAAATGTTGTA
This sequence comes from Colias nastes, assembly GCA_907164665.1. Classification (NCBI taxonomy): domain Eukaryota; kingdom Metazoa; phylum Arthropoda; class Insecta; order Lepidoptera; family Pieridae; genus Colias; species Colias nastes. The sequence goes on along the minus strand of CAJQZM010026791.1, from coordinate 22,060 downwards.
TATAAAAGTTGTTCCTCGAAAAACAATCTACAAAAATGGTCTGATATCATTTCTTCGTAAAATTATAAAAAAAAAGTTTTATTGAAAAATATAAATATCTCTAATTTCTGAACATTTTCGCTTATAACTTTTTTATTTATAGTTATACGACAAAAAGTTACTGGACCAAAGTTGTAGAGAATTTAATTTGCAACAAATAATGTTAATAAATGTTTTTTATCAAATAAATAGTTTAAGAGATATATCGTAAAAACCATATCAACCGCTATTTTCAAGATGGCGGCCGTGGGACAAGGGTGGCGACCCCACAAACTTGGTGATAGCTTCACACTGACCCCCCCTACACATCAAAAAAATAAAATTGCGTCCTCTAAAAAATGCAACCCCAAATGTAACTTTTCAATGGACTAACTGTTGCAGTGTAATCTTTATAATTGTGACGTAAATATAGAACTTTATAGTTTACTAGCTGTGCTTCGCGGTTTTACCCGCATTGCTTCGGTCCTGTTGGTCTAAGCGAGATGATAAATAGCCAAATAGCCTTTCTCGAATAATGGGCTATCTAAAACCGAAATAATTTTTCAAATCGGACCAGTAGTTCCCGAGATTAGCGCGAACAAACAAACAAACTCTACAGCTTTATAAGATTAAATTATAGTATAGATTATGTGTGCAATTAGAGCTTCTACATTTAAACTAATGTTAAAACTCATGATATTGCTATACCAACTGTAAAAGCTGTACAATAAAAGTTTGGTTACGATAAGACGATCGATAAAATATAGGAAAAATAAATAAACCACGAAATTACCTACTTTACAGTTTATTGTGATATTGCCAGTTTACAAACCTATTAACATCTAGATTTAAATGATTTAAACGAATTTATTAAAATTTCATTGTAATACGAATTAAACAAAAGAAAACGAAACACTGCATATTTTATTAACTTTAAAGAATTATTGAATTATGTCGCATTTCCTAATTAATATTACTATTTATTAATTCATACACATAATACCAATAAGGTCGTTGCTATAAGGTTAAATAATTTTATCTTTTATTATGGTTAGTGTTTCAAATTATTTAAATATACTAAGCTTAGGCACTAACGTAGGTATTCCTGAGGTTTTCGGGCTCACACAAATGGGATTCTGTTTTATTCATAGTTCATGTATTCTAAAATGCGGTTGTGTAATGGCTTTGAAACGAATTAATAGTAGTTACTGGTTAGTTGCTTTTGTTCTTTTATTATCTTTCTTTTTGTAGCTTTGTCTTTTAGTCAACCTTTTCCGTCAGATTATTTATTTGTAAAAACCTGAAATAATGATTATTTAGTTTCTTATTCCTCTATCTATCATACAACGTTTTTATCAAAAATATATTGAAATACTGCAGAAAAGGCAAGAAAGTATTACAAATATGTATTTTTTAAAGCATTGCATATTTGAACTATATACGAGATTTTCCTTTCACATCGCATATTTCAGCGAGCCATTCCAGCTTTGCTTTTTACTAACATTTTTGTAAAACAGTTTTTACATTTTTCGTTCGTGAAACGTTCAAAACTGTACTTTAAACTGACCCGGTGACACAAAAACCCGATCAACACATGCTCTCAAACTGGCGAATTTGCACCTGTCTCTTTCGCAATCATACTGCGCGATAGAGACGAAAAATCTTTTGTTGCAGCCGGTTCAGGACTAACATGCTTTCAGACATTCGAAACCACCACGCTTCACATCAACAATACATTGCTGTTTACGTTCACAAACGGGTAATGTGTGAAATGGTTTTGTCGAACGCACAAAGCAATGTACACCGCGACAAGTTAAATCCGCATCCGATCCGGTCTGTTTGTGTTGGCCTTTAAGACACCTGCTTCTTTACCTGTGTATATAAACATATTGTAGCAGGTTTGCCTTGGTGCCTGGTCTGACGAGCCACTTTCTATGTGAAATAAATATTCATTTTTATAAGCCTAACGGATCCGGTATGATTGCTAAGTGAATGGAAACTAAAGATTTATAAAAAGTTGTTTGTTTATGACTTTTAATATGCTTTCAATGGTAAAGCTATGTACATTTAATGTTTACTGCAGCTAAGACTTCCTAGAGCACTAACGTCTTGAATATCTATAATTTTTTGTACTAAAATGTTTAATCATTCTTCATCTATAAATTGCCTGTAAACACACACATTAAAATAGAAAGTAGGTACCAACTATCGAGATATAACCGAGAGCTAAGAACGCATGATAATTACAAAAATACATAAACATCGGATCGACCATTAGGACGTATGGAAAATGGCTAAAAGCCGTCATTATTATCGCGGAAGCTGCAATCATTAAACACTTAACTCATTGCACGGTAATATCTATTTGCTAACTTAGTTTGCTGACTACGTAGGCTTTTAGGCTTGTATATACTTATAGTTAGAATATAAAGGCTTTTATCAAACGGAAATATTATAAGTGTTTAGCCCACTAAAACTTTGAAAGTAACAAATTTTCCACAATTTGCTATGTTACCTTAGTTAATACATACCTATTACAGTTTACTGCTTACTAGATGTAACGTCCATTAGTTAATTTTTTGGTAAAAAAAAAATCTATTTAGTTACTTTTTATCGTGTCTAGTAACATAATTATTTTATTAGACTTGCAAGATCTTGGCCTATAATGTCATTGTTGTTAATTAATTTGGGCAAAGCTGAAAGATGAGTTGACAGAAATCAAGCTATGTCAATGGTAGATAAAATTTTACGTATTATAGATTATTAGGTACTAGATTTCCGCCCGCGGCTTCGCCCGCGTTTTCAAAGGAAAACCCGCATAGTTCCCGTTCCCGTGGGAATTCCGGGATAAAACCTACCCTATGTGTTAATCCAAGTTACCTTCTATATGTGTGCTAAATTTCATTGTAATCGGTTCAGTAGTATTTGCGTGAAAGAGTAACAAACACACACACACATCCTCACAAAATTTCGCATTTATAATATTAGTAGGATTAAAACTGCTTTTTACATTATCTCTCTGATTAAATTTTTTAATTTATCTATCAAATTAAATATTTAATTAAATAAATAATAATATTACCTTCACAATCGCCTAACAACGGTTTAGACTTTAGAGCAATCTTCCGTATCCTCTCCCATCTCACGGAACCGTTGTATTAAGTTCTCTTCTGAATTATTTCTGAGAAACACGAAATATAAGGTTATTTATTATGCATATCATGTTTAAATATAAATATATTATAGTTGAATCGTTTCTATCGCCTTAAATACGTATTTTATCATAATTTATCTATAATATTATTTTTATTGACTTATCGAAATTTTCCTGACTTATAGAAATTTTCCTCACAAAGAGAAATTTTCCTGACGTATAGAAATTCTCCTGTCTTATTGAAATTTTCCCGACTTATGGATTTTTCCTGACTTATAGAAATTTTTGCGGAAAAGAGAAATTTTCCTCACGTATAGAAATTTTCCTGGCTTATAGAATTTTTCCTGACGTAAAGAAATTTTCCTGGCGTTTATAATTTTTCCTGACATACAAATTTTCCTGACGTATAGAAATTTTCCTGGCTTATAGAAATTTTCCCGACGCATAGAAATTTTCCTGACGTATAGAAATTTTCCTGGCTTATAGAAATTTTTCTAGCTTAAAGAAATTTTCCCGACGTATAGAAATTTTCCTGACGTATAGAAATTTTCCGGACTTATGGAAAGTTTCCTGTCTTAAATTTTCCTTTCTTATGGTAATTTTCCTGGCTTATAAACATTTTCCTGACATACAAATTTTCCTTATCTATATAAATTTTCCTAACATATAGAAATTTTCCTGACATAGAAATTTTCCTTGTTTATAGAAATTTTCCGGACTTATGGAAATTTTCCTGTCTTATAGAAATTTTCCTTTCTTATGGAAATTTTCCTGGCGTATAGAAATTTTCCTGACGTATAGAAATTTCCCTGGCTTATAGAATTTTTCCTGACTTATGGAAATTTTCCTGGCGTATAGAAATTTTCCTGACGTATAGAAATTTTCCGGACTTACGGAAATTTTCCTGTCTTTAATTTTCCTTTCTTATGGAAATTTTCCTGGCGTATAGAAATTTTCCTGGATTATAAACATTTTTGCGGCAGAGAAATTTTCCTCACGTATAGAAATTTTCCTGGCGTATAGAAATTTTCCTGACGTATAGAAATTTTCCTGACGTATAGAAATTTTCCAGGATTATAAACATTTTTGCGGCAAAGAGAAATTTTCCTCACGTATAGAAATTTTCCTGGCGTATAGAAATTTTCCTGACGTATAGAAATTTTCCGGACATGGAAATTTTCCTGTCTTTAATTTTCCTTTCTTATGGAAATTTTCCTGGCGTATAGAAATTTTCCTGGCTTATAAACATTTTCCTGACTTATACAAATTTTCCTTATCTATATAAATTTTCCTGCCGTATAGAAATTTTCCTTACATAGAAATTTTCCTAACGTATAGAAATTTTCCTTGTTTATAGAAATTTTTATGGTGTATAGAAATTTTCCTTATGGAAATTTTCCAGCTTATAGAAATTTTCCCGACTTATGGAAATTTTCCTGACTTATAGAAATTTTTCCTGACTTATCGTAATTTTTCTGTCAATCGAAATTTCCCTAACTATTGTTAAAATCATTTTTCTAATCTTCCTAAAATTGGAAATTTTACGACTGATTAAAGTAAACCACCCACCTATTCCCACCCACATCCCGTACGCTATGCTGATGTTAAATTCGCATTAGTATGAGTCGTTTCACCGCTGTCAAAAGTTACAAACACACTTTCGCATTTATAATATTATTAGAGGTCCGCCCCGGCTTCGCCCGTGGTACATATTTCGCAATAAAAGGTAGCCTATGTCCTTTCTCGGGTATCAAAATATCTCCATACCAAATTTCATGCAAATTGGTTCAGTAGTTTAGGCGTGATTGAGTAACAGACAGACAGACAGAGTTACTTTCGCATTTATAATATTATAGTATGGATTAATTAATTTTGTCTTTAATGTAATTAATTTACGCCTTACGGTATGAACACGGCCTACATTCAGTATGTACGTAGTATTTACTATTTTGCAATACAAATGATACTTATCTTGCAATCTCTTAGGAAAGGTTTAATTCATAATAATACAGTTTCGTACATTTAAAATGATAACAGGCTGTTGCACTTTAGTCTATTTCCTTATCATTGCTTTGCATATAATTATTGTACCTGATATTGACTAATAGGCGTTTGTATTAAATTTATTCATACAAGGGATTGTAAACTGAATTGTTAGTCGTAAACTGTGGTGGTCTAGTTATTGGGCACTTAATATACCTTGTAGCTTAAATTAATTCTTTAAAATACAAAACTATTAAGTTTGTTTTATACCTTTGTCTTCTATGTAGGTATACATTTGATGATGTGTACGAACAAATTCCTAAAAATTGTTAGAATGCAATTGAATCACTTCCGTACCAAATATTTTTTTTCTGAAAATAAATTCCTATTAAAATGACATGCACAATGCATAATATCATTGCTACCTAAGTATTAATTCCGTTCCGATTAAATTTGTCATTAATCTCATCACGAAACCTGACACATCATGCAGATAGATATGCATATAATTCCTAGAATTGAATTATAAGCTCATGTAATTGGAGATAATAATGCGTCACGTAAAATTTCACTAACCCGCCTGAACAATTTCATAATATGTAATTGTTCAGGCGGGTGCACACAGAGCGAGCAGCCTCGCGAAGCAATTGCTGCGCGAAGCAGCTTGGTGTATGGGCATGGGTCAGCGGAAGAAAAATACGTGTGCTTTCTCGTGTCTCGTGACGTGAATATTATACATTAAAAAAGGAAATATTACTAATATGATGAATAAATTATCTTCAAAAACTTTAAAAGTCTTTTCTCAATACGCTGTCATTTTCCTCGACCGTGCCCACTGCTTTGCGCAACAATTGTTTCGAGAGGATGTTCGCGTTCGTATTGTGTGTACCCGCCTAATGAAAATTTAATCTAGACTCAATAAATTCACTTCGGCGTTCATTTGGCGGCGAAACAAAAACACGAGTTAATGACGCGTCGTTATCTATATTGCGCTTTGTGTAAAATTTTGTTTTGATGGCCATTGTATGGGATTGCTGCTATGGAAATCTAATTATCGATTTTTACTTAGCTGCGGCCGGGTATCGGGATTATTGTTTTATATTAGCTTTGTGGGGAATTGGGATTTACGTCATAAATATGATGTGTGGATAGCGTGGGGAAATAATATGTAATAGAATATGACCATGATAGTTAGTGATTAAATGCTTGTTTTACCAAATTCGTTGTCCTTACTCCGCGCCGTAGGTATACAGCGTTTGCTACATAGAAATATTACTTTCTAAGATTAGGAACCTGTTAAGAAAGATGTAATACGGGTTTATCAGTGGTATTCCAAAGGAAGTCAGCTGTCTCATTATATTATACTTATGTTGAAATTTTAATTATAGCCATTAGCCAGTGTTCATTTTCCCTGAGGTTATTTACAGGAAAGCAAATGGGTTTATGCGTCAACTGATGGTAAACATTCTGCTCATTGGTAAACACAGTAGAAGTTTATATTTCATACAGATATAAATTAATTTTCCAATTAATAAATAAACAGGAATGAATATAGTTTAATATCCACTTAAAATAAATTAACTATACCTAGATTATCCCATGGGATTATAATCATGGGTTGTTATATTGATGTAGAAAACATCTGCCCTCAACATGGTAGAGCGGTTTTATTTATTTTTTTAGTAACTAAACATTTTTCCCAAGTGTTTTCATAGATGCAGATGGTCCTCTCTAGTCAATTTATTTTTTAATTTTTATAACTTCGGTTATAAATAGGTATTATATCTTTCTTTCATGTAATTGGAAGGATTTGGATGAAACTTTACAGGAATATTTACATATGTAGTATCAGATTAACACATGAGCTATAGAAATACTTGATTTTCCACGCGTGTTCGTCTGCGGATGAAACCCCGCGGTACATCTAGATTGTATCGTATAGGAGCTACCAACGTTGACAAGAGAGAATTTTAGTATAGTTGGTTCTTTGATATACTGTTTCTCTTCCTATTTCGGTTAGAGTCCGGGCTGTCTGGCTGGCCGCAGTGGTTGCGTTTATTAGTGCGCATCTTATCTGCACAGGAAAATATCCGTAATTTAAAGTCATTTATTAACGCGTAATTTTTAATCTTTTGCCTTTAGATAGATCCATCAGACATAAATTTTTTATTGCAAGACGTTTTTTTCGTTGTTAAATAGGTGCCAGACGCAATTTTTTATTTCAAAATCATTAAAATGTCATCGAAATAAGTGAAATTCCATCAACATGAGTCCCCGTGAAGGATATACTATGTATAATATTCATTTTACTATTTACAATTTTTTAGCAACAATCTACCATGGTGCCTCCTTTTCCCAACGAACCTCAAATAGGACGTTAATGTAAACTTGATAAAAACCAAATATCATCAAATTCATATTAATACCCAAAAGTGTAATAAATATGAAACCATCTATTAAAAATATTAGTTTACTAATTATTCAATATAAGTATTAAAAAAGGATAATATAATATAAGTAATAAAGTTATTACTTACCTTTTAAGCGGACTCATGTTGATGTAATTTCACTTATTTCGATGACATTTTAATTATTTTGAAATAAAAAATTGCGTATGGCACCTATTTAACAACGAAAAAAACGTCTTGCAATAAAAAATTTATGTCTGATGGATCTATCTAAAGGCAAAAGATTAAAAATTACGCGTTAATAAATGACTTTAAATTACGGATATTTTCCTGTGCGCACTAATAAACGCAACCACTACCGCCAGCCAGACAGCCCGGACTCTAACCGAAATAGCAAGAGAAACAGTATATCAAAAACCCAACTATACTAAAATGACTTTTTTTTAAACGTTAATAGCTCCCGTACCAGTAGTATGTATAATGTATATAGTTAGATAGTGCAGTTATAAGTAGGTAGAGATAAACTACGATAACATGGCGCGCCCCTCCAAATTACTGTTTCAATGTGTGTAGTGACATCCTTACGAAGGAGTTTGTATGTAGTTGTACGTATTCGTCTTTAGTACTTTACGTCCAGATTTGTTGGTCAACTAATCATAAGTTGCCGAGCGCCCAAGACAACGCACGTGTCGTTTTCATAGAATACGTCAGTGCAGCGCCATTACTATAGTCCTTTCCACCTAAGATGATTTCTGTGACACATCGATTTTTGACACGTGTAGAGATGTCTTTACTGAAATCATATCAATTGTTTCCGATAATCGATAATATTTTATATGGAAATGAAATCGATTTGAATAAAGTACCAAAATTAGTTTTTTCGGCATTTCGCCAACAATTAACTAAGGAAACTTAGCAAACAACAGCAACAAAAAGTCAACAATAACAATTAGTAACAATAACAGAATAACCACGTAAAGTATCAATATAAAAATGCAACTTGTATACAAGGCTGACGCACTCGTACAGACGATTGACTCGATTGACAAACGATCACAAGATGGGCGCCGATTATATGATTTTCCAACTCTATGATTTTTCAACGATCCATTTCATGTACACACGAATTGCGTAGGTATTATATTTTTGTGTTATTTTATTTTATTTTTCATTATATTAAACTAAACAATACTGTTTATGATTTATAAGCTTAAGATGTTTCATTTTTATATTTTTGGTAATAATGCCGCCATAAAATAAAAATATTATGCACTAAAATTATTTTGGCGTTTTAAACATAAAATACGTAATTCGGAACACGATGAAGTGTCACAGGAATCATCATAGGTGAAAAGGACTATAATAATAATGAGCGATTAGAGCGTGACTAGTCGAGCAACAAATCCGTGGATTTGTTTTTGTTTGACGGCCGTCTCATTACACATGCGTTGTGAATCTTGGTGGTGCATTGTAAATACTTTCACTAATACTTTCAAACGTTTTGAATTTTGGAGGGGCGCGCCATGTTATCGTAGTTTATCTCTAGTGCATATAAGCTGGCATATTGGCATATTAATTCAGGATATGCGATACATCGAGTGGCATTGACACTGATTTGACGTATCATACACGTAATTGTATTGGCGTGCTGGTTATATGCTCGTTTGCTTCATTTACCGATTCGGCGGGTACATATTTGCAGTTTGGTTTGGGGAAAGAGGCGGCATTGGTAGTGATATTAGTGCAAATTGCGAAGTGAGAGGTTTTAGTTTGGTAATAACTTCAAAGATATTATTTTATTCTTTTTAATTTGTTTAAATGGTTAATTAATAGCCATGATCAAATGAAATAGAAACTTCCGTGTCATTTGAATACCAGGATATTTAAATGGACATAATGAGAAGAAAAGCATAAATTAACGTGAAATGTGATAAAGAAATCTCTCTAGGAAAATAATGAAGGAAGAGGAAGCGTATTATAGCTCAATTAATACCAACATGGATCGGAATTACAAAGCTCATGAGCATCATTATACACCTTGTCTTCAAATAAGGTTATAGTCGAGTTTGGTATTTTCAATAAAAAATACTTTTCTCATATTATCTAGCTATGAATATTTATCGAGAATAACTCGAAATGCTAATATTCCAGCTTGCATGATTAAAGCAGTTAAATTGCGTGCGCCTGAATTTTAATTCGACATTAAAATTCTTTTATGGAAATATAATACGTATTGTTCGGTATTGTGACCTATATTTGTGTGTTTAGTGACACCGTTTGCGGTTTGCTATAGGGAAACATTTAAGAAATAGATCGAATAAAACTATAAGTTGAAGAAGACGTGATTTTTGACTGGATCAAATAAGAAATTTCTGAAAAATTGACGGCACAAATATTTTAATTCCCAACTGAAAAATAGGTTAGTGCGATAGCGGTTAAAGCTAGAAATGTACGTGCTTTGAGCTGATGTTAAAAATTGTATCATTTGTTCTCGAGGCTGCATTTTTCCTAAGCTATTTCATTATACCTTATAGCTCATTTAAATAGAATAAATTTAGCATGGATATATTTTTATTTTTAAAATGCAAAGTTGAAATAGAACACTGTAAAGTAAACTGTAAATCCAACGATGTATAAAACACGAATAACTGTAAAAACTCCGTTAATTAAAATGTCTTGTTAAATTGGCAGTAGGTGCAACAAAAACAGCGAGTTTAAATAAATCACCAATTATAATATAATATGTACATAATTAAAAAAACTCTTATCGTCAACTTTGAGGATTTCAACGTTAAATGCACTGCAAAAGTTCTTTGTATCTCAGCTTATCTTAGAAAGAATTGGGGTACATTCATAAAAATTCCAAGAATCGGGTATTGTATGTTTTTATAGAGAAAAGAATGATAAGTTTAAAAATATGCGATAATCGCGTTATCACTGCAGTGATCTTGCGACCCAGGTTTTTATCATTATTTTTATGACATGAATGAAGGATGTTTATCTATCTGCATTGTTTTATATTGGTACGATTTATGATTAATGTAACGTGAATTTAATCGAGCTATTACCTACATAAATTCCAGCTATATTTACAGCTATTTTTACTACTATTATTGTACAAATGATTTGACATTAATTAATTTTGGACACGTATGCATAATACAATGCAGTCATTTTGTTTAACCCTGTAGGTACTATCTATACACAGCCACATTTATTTTTATCAAATCGTACACTATTCGTACAAGCACGAACTCCATACATACACATAGTCTTCTACAAGCTATAGGACTAATAAACAGACATTGACAAGCACTCGTCGGATTGTCGAGTCAAGTGGTATTATTTGGGTCATCCAATCGCGACGAGTCCCATCGATTTTTGTGTATCTTACGCAAATTGTACGCCGTGGGACATAGGTAAGAATTACGGATGGACTCGTACTGTTATTTTGTTTTTATTTGTTAGATGTATTTGCTTGTGTTGTACTGATTTGGGTGTGTAGGTTGATATATATCAAACGTTAAATTTAGTACCATGATGTTGGTGTGTCTATAGTATTATTATTGTAAATGGCTTTAACTAGAAAATACTGTGTTTAAAAAAGTGTTTTAATACCTATACGAGTACGAGATGATATAGAATCAAATAACTAGGTTTAATTGATTCAAAATATTTCATCAACATAGTTGTTTCTAATGAAGATACAGTCGGTTCATAATGCATAACCGTCAGGCATTTCGCTAGGTGTATCTAGGCAGGCTAAAAACGGATCGGGAGCGGAGCGGCTGAAGCATTCGATGTAATTAGGTCAAAGTGATAGATCGATGCTAGAATACCATAGCCAATTAGTTTAACGATGTCATTAATGAATGCTTTTTATAGTGCCATCTTTCTTGGTTATTATTTGGCGTTCTTTTTTAATTGAGTACGCCGTAATGGCGAGAGATACGGTTGAGAATGATTATTTGTATATCTCTAGGTATTGTAGAAGCTTCGTGTAGAAGTCATAAAGTGTGAAAGATTGTTTTGCTTGGTGATTTGTCTATTTGAAACAATAATAAACAAGTTTGCGACTATAAAACTAGCTGTGCCTCGCGGTTGCACCCACGTAAGAAGAGAACCCGTGAGGCAATAAGAGTGGATATTTATAAATAATTTGAACGAATTTTAATTTTAATTACCTTCGTACTAACTGTATGTGAACAATTTCAATTGAAATGAGTCATTGATAATATTACAGTTTCTTTTAAAATAATAGCATTTTGAATATCTGTTAAGTGGATTTGAACTTCGGTAGGTATTATCATCAACTAAAATTAAATCTCTTTTCATCAATATATTCACGTAGATAGGTAACTGCGTGACATTTATTGGGTTTATCTTTATAGTCGTAATCGGATCTTAATGAGGATAAAATATTAACCTGCAAATATTGTTGTTTTATCGGCAGTAATCAGCAAAACATGGCGCTTATTACGTGACGTCACGTGAAAATATTGAACATTTAATTGTTTTTTCATCGTTCGGGGTTACGAAAGTTCATGAAAGGTGGTCGACCGTCAAAGTTCGTTACTGTAGGTAATATATTAGAATAACGGTCATTCCGTCATTGCTTTTAATGTATCGATTCATTCCGTTACTCATAAAAATAAATGTTTGAGCCGTGTGTGTGTGTACCTACTTATGTGTGGATTGACTGAGTTATTGATACCTATTTTGGGAGGCGTGCTTGGAGATATTTTAATTGAGGAAAAACAAACTTGATATAGTTCATCAAAAATAACACGTGCGTTTTAGGATGAGACAATGGTTCATGTAGACAAGTTTATTATTATCTATAGGTAGATGAAAGAAATTATTTTTGTGAAAAGACAAACAATATGATAAATTGATAAATATCTCAAATAATAGAACAACAACGTAGGTTCACTGTTTTTATAAGTGTAAACTGTCATATTATGTAGCTGTATTTAGATAAATAAATAAATTTCGCTGATAAGCTCTCGACGAAAATTATAGTGTCTAGACAGAGCCAGACACTATACATTTCGATTCCCGAATTTATTAGAATATATGGGTAATGAAATAAAGTGATTCTGTCCCGGCCGTAGTTCTGAAACTACGAGTTGCAATTTATTTTCATGTATTTTTATTGAATGATAAGGTAGTGAATAAAAAAAGGACATATACATTATGTATGTTGCGTTCTTGGTGTGAGAACATGACTTGCAATAAATTAGCAATTATTTATTTATTAGTGAATTAATCAATGGCATACGTGTCCTGTTGAGAAAACGATATGTTCATTTGTCAGAAATTCTTACTATTTCTTGGAATTTAGTTGTTTTAATAGAAAGGTAACAAAGGATAGTTGGAATACAAAAGAATATTATAACTAGTGACCACTCGACTGGACTTTGGTTGACCTACTTGAAACAAGACCGGAATGACCGTCTTCAAAATATGACGTTCCTTTTAATTTTTCATCTATTGTACGGTGTTTAGTTTTCTTTGACTCGTATGAAGAATAATTATTATACTATATGAATTTGGTCCCGCAATTTTGAAGTGAAACTTCTTTAGGCGCGTTGAGCGTAAAACTTTGTCATGGCGTAAGGCTGTGCTCGGCACACACGCTCTTTTTATTTAATAATCTCTTTCCGGCAGAGCTGCTGGCAGATAAACTGACAAAAAATCGATCAGGAAAACAGGTGTAACATACATCTGCTGCATGCATGGCTTACCAAATGCAATGTATTAGTCGAATCGATTTTGGTTCAAATTTTATGGCCATATAAGTGACCGTTCAATTTAAATAAAAATCGATGCTGCTTGCATATGTTGCATTTCGCGTTATAATGCATATTACATATTTTATTTGGCTGCAGACGTTAGTCGTATTACTTTGCATATAAAATTATGTGTATGTACCTACATATTATAATATACACATTAAACAAGAACTAAGGTACATCATGTTAATATAAAATTATATTTGTAGTGTATGTGAGTGAAAGAGAGGGAAGTATTATGTCATCTCTTGCGCACATGCAACGGTGACACCGCTCACACAGCTCAGTTGGCTGCAGGCGGTCGGAGTGAGAGGTCGTGTGCGTCTAAGAGCCGATAATAGGGAAGGACATACACTACATTTTTGGCGACGAGGTAAATCGGGAATAAATGTAAGTAATTTTTTTTTGATAATAAAAAAAAAATTACAAAACAAAAAAAAAAGGGAGGAAATAGGTGTGCTGTGATAACTATTGAACTAATTATATCCACAGTCGAGTTACATCGAAGGGAATATTAAAGTTAATAATAATATACACACATACCTATTTTCATTATGATATTTTGTGCCGCTTACATAAAAAAAAAATATCCGCACAAAGTAGATAAATAACATGTGCGTGCGAGAGGCCTCCGGCCTCCGCGCCGTAGAAAACGAAGGTTTCGTTTACATAAAGATTTAGCAAAACCTCTTAAATAATTGTAGCCAGAAGGATAAAGTAGGTGTTGTAAATTGTTTCTCGTATACATAACTACACTGATACCAATGCATACGCGGGCTGTCTTTATTGCTCGAGCGTATGGTGCCTGTTTGATAAATACACTGTACAGTGTACGGGTATACAGCTAGCGTCGTCCAGTATATGTACTCACGTAGTCATGCATAGGACTGTAACTGCGTTATGCGAGACTAAATGTGATATTTTGTTTAGTCGAGACTGTAGATTATTATTTTGGGACATTTGTTTACATATATAAATTTATTGATACTGATATGTAAAAACCTGCTTAAAGGATTGGTTAAACATGATTAAATGAGCTAAGAAGGTTCGATTCCCGATCAGCTCAGAATAGATTTGTCTGGTTACAAAAATATAATTATACCAAATACCCACTTATATCTTATTTAATTACTCGGTGTGAAGTTGCACGAGTATTATTTAAGATTATTCATTATTGCATAAAGAATTAATTAATGGTTATCATGCAAGGAACATAAGTTTCCTGGACAGGCTAATATAGTAACATTATGGAAGTTCATGTAAGTTGATGTATGTGTTTCGATGGTGACGTGGACCACGACAAGGGATTTCTAAAGTTGTTGTTGTTAAGCTATAATGTTACAAGATGAAGCCTGACAAAAAAAAATGTTGTGTGGTTTTATGAAACCACGGTAAAAGTGAAACTGTTCGAACGGTTCCGAACACTGCTTTATACCTACTCGGCATCCGACCGTCACGCGACATGCGCTACACAGACCAAAAAGTTTGAGACGATGTAATAAAAGTTTCACTTTAAAAAGGGTAACGCCCGTGTACGTAATTTGAAATGTGTTACCAGATGATGCCTGGTAGTACAGGAAAAAAAAGGGTGATGCCTGTGTGTACTTTGTACTGTGTTACCAGATAATGCCTGGTGGTCAAGAAAAATCGGGTGACGCCCGTGTGTATTTTGTAATGTTATACCAGATGATGATGCCTGGTAGTGCAAAAACAAAAATCGGGTGACGCCCGTGTGTACTTTGTAATTTTATACCAAATGATGCCTGGTAGTCGTAATATAATTACAATACCGGTGATGCCTGTAGTGATGTGATACGGGTGATGCTCGTATAAAATGTTTATATTTTGGGTGATGCCCATATTGCGAATTCATGCACTTAAATACGCGATCTTAAAAAAAAAAAGTGATAGTTCGTCACCATTTCACAGTGAAGTATTTATTGTTCGTAAGATAGATTGTATCTTCGAAAATACTTACGGTTAGTATTGATATCCAAATAAAAAATGGAATAATACAATTTTTAAGAGCATACAGTAAATACTAAAATATTTACAGTAGCTTTTATTATTCTTATCTAAAAGTGACTTAATATTTTCATAATTTCATAGCAGATTTTGTTAAACAACGAAAGAATAATCATAATGATAACAATACCTAAAATATCTGCGATAGGTATTGCACATTTAACCGACAACTATAAAGTTAGACAGGTTAAGTGATAATATAATAATCATAAACAGGGTAAGGTAATAAAACAATGAATATTCGAAAACAAAAATAAATGGAATGAGAGACATACAGAGTAGTCTCAATATTCATTATTTCAAACTACCCACCTGGCAGACGTTGTAATGCTCTTTCGCCTTTTATCGGTTCGTTAAACGAATTGGAACATGAATATTATCCGAATTGGTCGAGCCGATACGCCGCGCGCCGAGGTTTGAGTTTTACACTTAGCAACATATTTGGCTATTCATTTTTATTGAATATACTATGTGGCGTTGTAGGTGAGGTGGAAACAAAAAAAATAATAATAAGAACTAGATACTCACCATACAGTCGACAATTAATTTAGTTAATTAATAAAATACAAATATCAGTAACAATAAGGGTCGAGGTGTGCCTAGGTCCAAACCCTCCGGTAGGGCTCTTACTGATATAGGTGGACGTAAGATGGAGTGCACGTCTCGTTGCGAAGGCTAGGCGGTAGGGTGTCTTTAGGGTTGGTCGCTGAATTCCTTCAACAGGAATTAAGGAGCCGAAGCAAGCAAGACGTAGAAGGATTTCCTCAGCGGCAATCGTAGCAATGTCGTAGTACTACTGAAGATGGGTCTTAAAGCGGTATGTAGCAGCGTATGAGGTTCCTTATCGGAACGTGGCAAGGACGCGACAATTCCCTGCGCGGGAACGCTGCGGGTATGTAGAAGCTTTCTAAACGGAACGTAGCAGTAGCATAACACCACTCCCTCAGCGGAAATGTAGCACCCCGGTTTGGGGTTAGGTATAACACACTGTTAATCATTACATGTTGGAACGTTGAAAACGACTTTTACGTAATTTATACAATAATATACCGTGAAAGACAATAGTTGGACAATAGACAGTTGGCATAAAATATGAATCGTTAATTGTTAATAACTAGCAAACCTGGCGAAGTCCGTTTCGCACCAGATACACCTTTTCCTTGTTATAAACCTCACGGAGCCCGAGACCTTTCCAACGAGTGCAAAGCCGTGGAAATCGGTTCGTGCGTTCTGGAGTTGTAGCGTCAGGAAGGAAAACCCGACTTATTTTTATATAGTAGATTACTTTGATAGATAGTGTATAGTGACAAACAACCTGTCAAATATACACTTAAAATTTTTAGATAGATAATAAAGGTCAATTTCAAGGCGAACATTTAATGTAAAATAAAAAATGGATCATAACCACATCATACCGCAAATATTGGTATATGTAAGAACCATGGTAAAATCATACACCATGTGCATCTAGTTATTACTATATTAATAACGACTGTTTTTAATTTAAAAACACCAATTTTATAATAGACGAGAAAATCAGCAACACAAACATCAACGTGAATAGTATTATAAAAGTCAATACACTAATAATTTTATTTACAAGTTTAAAAAGTTATTAAGAATTTAATAAGATTTACAACGTAGTAATTCATATAAAATCCAAGTTTTAATGGTGGTTTGTAAAACTGGTCTGATTTCATATTCATAAAGTAGGTACTTACGTAATACATCTTTTAAGAGCTCATCTTTTGAACATTAAATATCGCACCTAATGCATTAACACCGCTGCGAAAAAATAATGGATATCGTACTAGATTGAATAAAAGATTATCAATTAAGAAATACGTTAAAGATTTCTTGTCAAAGCAAAAAAAAAAAAATGTATTATCGCGAAAAGGTCACCATTCGTGCCTTAGTCAGAATATAAATTCCAAGTATTAATCTCTACAATATTGAGGTGGTATAGTGGTATTGATTTCGAAATGCAAAATTGAATATTGTAAATTGAAGTTAATGAATTTATGCAAATACTTATATAGTTATAGGTAACAAAGTTTTTATTGATTGTTACAGTTAAATTTGTATTACTGATTGTTACAGTTAACATTGTACAGTTAAAAAAAAATATGTATCCAACTACTTATTTTCAGACCATTAATGTGTGATTAATGTCTAGCCATTATTATTGTCATTAAGATATCTTTTTCTTTTTCAAGTGGCTATTAAGTTGTCAGTAATACAAATACAAATGTTATCATAAGTAACAAATAAAAAAAGTCATCAACAAAATGATACATTTTGATTCGTTTTAGGTTCGTTACATTAATTTAATTTTAAATACCTATGTGTTATTAATGTAATAATCATACAATGAACAACACCGCGTGTGTGTTGAGGTTACAATAAGAAGTATAAAAAAAAAGTAATACATTATTAATCACGCTTTACTAAATATTCATTATTGTATTGTCAATAAATTGTTGTAATATTGTCACTGAAGTTAAATCTGTACGGTTTGGGTAGGTCATAAGCGAATCGAAAAGAATCGGTTGCATACAGTCATACGAACATACAGGTGAAGCTAAATGCGGTTCAATAGAAGTCAATGGCACAGTATAGTATGATATTGTACTGTTGCAGAGCAAGCTCCACTAAGACTATAATTCTGTCAGAGTGGTTTATACCCGAAAATTGGTATTTAAATAATTGATAATTATGAACCTTAACATTGTAATACTATGTATCTGTATGAATTAAATATTTTTAATGCGCTATAAAAAAGGCTGCCACTTTCTAGCCTCTAAACTATCACCCAAAAATATATCATAAATCGCTTTATTGCGATATGAAAGAGAGACGGACAAACGAATAAATAAACAAATCTTCCCTGTGCCTAAGGATCATATGATAAGTTGTTGTTGCTTAAATAAGAATAAATAATGAACCAATTAATGTTTGGTTAAAATTTTGCCGTATAATATTTATTATATTATTTAGGGTACAGGTATATACATATTATATTACATTCCGATTTTATTAGGTATATTGAATTAAAATCGGAACATATATTGTTTTAGTAACGAAGTACATATACAGAATATAGATATTAAATAATAACCGAGCATTTAAGTATGTACCCAGTCTATAGGCATTTCACTTGGTAATAATTCGGTTTGCAACTATCGTTTATTAATAATTTTAATATGTGGGAAAACAGTGGTTACTTAGATGGTGCAGATGCCGGTGCAGGTAAAGTGAATTAAATTATGCGTCAGAAGAAGCAGCATTCACCTCTTCTAAATGACCTGGAGTGCAGGTCATGATAAATAGTGAGTGAAACATATCAACAAGGTAGTGCAATAGTCATGTAAGGAAAAAATAAAACAGGTTAAGTACAGTACAGGTACAGGTACAGTACAGGTACAGTACAGGTACAGTACAGGTACAGTACAGGTACAGTTAGTCAAAAGTATAGTTAAGTTACAGAAGGAACATAGTTTAAACATTATACCTTACATATACATTAAGTTACTGAAAACGATTTCGTCCCATTGGTTAATAAATAAATAATGACTTAATAAACTTAAATATAAGTATACAACTTATTCATGATAGATTGTCGTATACTTAAATAAATTGTCATTATTGTTGTTATAAATACCTATGTAAGATGTTACATTTCTATGATTTTGAAGGAGCGACTATATGCCTATATATTCTTGCCGGCTCTTCTCTGTTGAGGCGGCTTTCCGAACCAGTGGTAAATTCATATTTTGTCCTTATACTGACGATTTTAAAACGTTTCTGGACGAGATCTGGTTGATGAATGAAGGTTTGAGTTTGAAAAAATTATTAATTAATATCGATTTGAATACATATATTGTAAAAATTATTATAATTTTGAATATACATATACTTAATGGAAAAAAAAGAAAAAAAAATGAAAAGGAGAGATGTTGCATATAGATAGAATTATATTACTAGGCCAGGTGACACATTCTACTCTATCGCTGGTATGGAGCGGACGTGTCCCTGAGTTGTGTTTACTAACTGATACTGGTGCTTAGGTATAGACTAGAATAGAAGCATACATATAACATACCCGAATAGAACATAATATTTTATTTAATAAAATTAATTGAAAAAATTAAAAATTTCTAAAATAAAGGAGGGATGTAGTGTATGTGAGTGAAAGAGAGGGAAGTATTATGTCATCTCTTGCGCACATGCAACGGTGACACCGCTCACACAGCTCAGTTGGCTGCAGGCGGTCGGAGTGAGAGGTCGTGTGCGTCTAAGAGCCGATAATAGGGAAGGACATACACTACAATATTATTATAATGAATAACTTGTTAGTTTGCAATACTATGTAATAACGTAATATTTTTAGCCATGCACAATAAAATACTAATTAATCATTTAATGCTATTCAAACAACATGTTTTATTTGTTAAGCAAATATCTTAGTATTTACTATTTATCTATACGGCACCAGTGTGTAATGGATGTCTGTGCATTGATTACGTATCTCTGTTACGATAAATCAACATAATTTATCTTATTTACAATTGTTTGCTTGTCTGTCTGTTTGGACAGCTGATTTGATATTGGATTTGGGGGTTAAAATATGGTTATGGAGATTATAAACTATATCTAATAGAGAGGTTAGGTCTATGAAGCTTAACGATAACGTTATTGATATGTTCATTAATTATATTAGTAGATATTATAGGTTATATTATTATGGTATGATCGGTGTTTGAAGATAAATTGATAATTAGTCTTATCATTGAAGGAAATGATAAATATTGATGACCTGAATCTTCAAGAAGACGCCAACGGTATATTTTTTTTCTCATTTTTAATGCACACTTTTAATTGACACTGTTACGAACATAAACCGTTAATTCGGTTTCAATTTCAAAGGATTCACGAAATCCGTTGGCTTCTAAAAGTTTTGACGCATGATTCACTCGTTTTAGTACGTGACGGTAATAATGTAATTGAGGTCTTTGCCCTGTATGTACCGACATGGTAATGTAGCAATAAGTATTACTATAAACGCTCTAACGACATTAAACTTTATTTGGACGTAAATTCTAAATTCACTAGAAAATTTTGGGTGCCGTTTTGAATAGGAATCGCTGGCGAGCTTTGAAGTTTGCGTTTAAAGATGAAAATACAGATTATGTTGCTGATTTAGGAGATTTATTAAATGCGCCGTGCGGTTTCACCTACGAACGAACCTGCTGTCAAAATCAAGTATTTCTACAGGTCATGTTTTATTCTACTGTAAATTCCATCCAAATTCGTCCAGTAGTATTTTCGTGAGAGAGTAACAAACATGCCTCCATCCTCACATACTTTCGCATTTATAATATTGGTCTATGTGATATTTAATCTGCATTTAAATTTAAAAAATAGCCTGTGTTTCCTTTAGCAGCTTTGTATGTAGTTCTGCTATGCATAATGCATCACTGGTTATTTAGTGAAGGGATTTTTTTTCCTTAGAAAGGCTTCACCTATTAACATCGGCTTGAGGTCTTAGGGTAATCTGATCCCGGTCTAGAAGTCTCCTGGAACGCGGTTAATGTATGGCACGGTTATGTGTTATGGTTAATTTAACTTGGTTATACTGCATGTTACCCTATTTGTTTATTTATTTTTTGTAAGTTGCTCAAATCTTTACAATAGAAATTCTATTCAATAAAAACTTTAACATTTCGATTAGCTATTCTATTATAGAATAGCTAATCGAAATGTTAAAGTTTTTATTGGTCTAAAATCTAAATTGACATGGTTAATGATTAACCATTATTTTATATTAAACGTAATTTAAAATTTAAATAGCCTATATTATTTAACTGAAATATAGCATGCAATCTGATTATGACTTGAAACAGCATGCATTTTACTAGAGGTAGGTTACTTCTCCCATTTCGCCAGTAAGGTCGTTATAACGCTTTGTATGTCATTTATCTATTTATCGTTCACTGAAATATCAAATTTTCACGAAACGATATTTAGATAATTCGGCAAATGTAGGTACAGTGCAACAACCCGGTATCTCGTTGCGTGCCATCGATCCCAACTGTGACCCAGTTCGTACGCACTTGAAGCCCTTTACCTGACTTCGCGTATTTTATTTAGTTCACTAGAAATGGAAATGTAATATGAATGTAATGGACCTACATGTATGTACATATCTATACTAATATTATAAAGCTGAAGAGTTTGTTTGTTTGAACACGCTAATCTCGGGAACTACTGGTCCTATTTGAAAAATTATTTCTTAGATAGCCCATTTATCGAGGAAGGGTATAGGCTATATACCATCTCGCTAAGACCAACAGGAGTGGAGTATATTATATATGGGTATAGACTATAGATATGTAATCATTATGGTATTTATTTGAGTGGAAGTAAAGTAATGAGCGTGATGCGTTGTTTTTCTACTTTCAATATCATTTCAAGAGGGATTATCGGATTTTTCAGTTGTGAATAAATGTTAATGTATTTATTTTTAATCTCATTTAAATAATGGTTTGTTGTTCAGTTGCCTTTTGGTGTTTTGCGTGTGTTATTTAACATTCTTGGTGGCTGGTGCATATCTACTCTCGGATATTTAGTCGTGTTTTATTCCGTCTTTATGAACTTTACAATGATCAGCGTTACAA
>CAJQZM010026782.1:0-14849 GCA_907164665.1 Colias nastes | reverse complement strand
AGGTTCCGTTATTTATTCACAATTTAAATATGCTTTGATAGGGAAGATAGCTGTTAAATAAGACTATTAATTACAGAGTATTATATTATTTGCATTCATAAATTGTAATGATCAATGTTTGTGTGTAAGTTCGTCTTTTTAAATCGTTTAAAATTCACCAAAAATATTATTTCATCCAGTTCCTGTATCAAGAAAAGTTACGATATAAGTATAGTAGTTATAATATATGTATTCTATGTAATATGTTTATTAATAAAAATAATTGCAACCCAATGCATACAAACATTATTTTGTACTATAACTATTCAAACGGTTTAATAATTTAAAGGCTATTTAAACATTTGGTTCAGTGGCCGGGTAAGTACTAAGTATCGTTGTAAATTGAAAAGTAGTTTAAGGCAATAATCCTTGCTGGAAATTCGCCAAAAGCCTGAATAGTATTGAGGGAGATTCAAATGGTTTTTAATATTTTATGCCAGTTTTTCGATGTCATTCGCTTTTGAATTATATAAAGTAGTTTAGTTTAATGGAAGTTTGTATAAAATTTAATTATAAAACATTGACGTTGTTCTCTTATTGTTGTTAGTAATGCTCAAACGCTTTTCACTGATTTATTGTTTATTATAAACATGCCAGTAGGTGAATAGCTATAGTATACGGTTAAAAATAGACAATGTAATTAACTGAATATTCTTATTACGTCACTAATATGATAAAACTCGACATAGCTACTGCCATTAGGACATGACGAAATATCACAAATAACAAAAATTATTAATCGTCGTAATGCAAAGTTTGAAGGGTGGTTACTTTGTGAACATTTCTATATTCGTTACTTACGCAAAATGTGATGAAATGAAAAGTACTGTGAGCGTGGGTAGCAGCTAATTGTGAAGATTATGTTTCATAAAATTTGCGTAGACGCTTGCGACATACATTTCATATACTTTGTACTCTACAAATAACTTTAGGGCGGAGAATTATATGGAAATATTTATCGTTGTTTTTTATTTATTTATTCTTTATTGGTTCTGATCTAATTTTATAAATATCTTATTGGTTTAAATGTACAAATGACAGCCTTATGGCTCTAAGGCTTAGAGTCTAAGCCATCTCTGCCAAGCAAACTTCAACTATCCAACCATCCTTCAACCTTTTTTCTTAATGTCAGATAGCATACAAAATGTATACAAGAATAAATTAAACAATTTAATTTTACAAATTTATTTTGAAATAATTCAATAATATAATAAACAGTGTTTACGATATAATATTACCTATTAAAAAGAGTACTGAAATTATTTATTAGTATAAGTGTGCAAGTCATCAGAAATTATATAAATTACTAGCGGTCCGCCCCGGTTTCGCCCGTGGTACATATGAAAAATAGATGTTGGCCGATTCTCAGACTTACCCGATATGCACAGAAAATTTCATGAGAATCGGTCCACCCGTTTCGGAGGAGTATGCAGACTAACATTGTGACACGAGAATTTTATATATAAACTAGCGGTCCGCCCCGGCTTCGCCCGTGGTACCTACATATGAAAAATAGATGTTGGCCGATTCTCAGACTTACCCGATATGTACAGAAAATTTCATGAGAATCGGTCCAGCCGTTTCGGAGGAGTATGCAGACTAACATTGTGACACGAGAATTTTATATATAAGATTATAAATATTTCCGGACATTTTTCACACACACAATTACTTTCAAATTTGATTTATGACCATAATTGACAACATCAAGAAGAAATAAGAATAAAGGATTCTGTTACATTTGTCAAATAGCCAAAAATGTATAATAGATGAATGCACGAGCGTGAATAAAATAAATATATTTTTCCGTCTAGACTTGTCTTGTACACAAACCTCTTAGACAGATCCCGTGGCTTCATTTAATAAGTTATGGAAATTCTAGCCGGCTGATTCTCGTCTTAGTGAGTTTACAGTTGAGTTTAATCACAGTTATATCTTATAATTTTTTGGATGATCGCGTTTAACCAGCATCGTACATGTCCTTTATTTTTATGGTTGCCTGGAAGAGATTGCTTTAAGCAATAAGGCCGCCTATTGTGCACTTACCATATTCATGTTCTCTATGTTAAATTATATATGTTTTATTACTGGTGTTGTACAATAAAGTGTCATAAATAGATACATACAAATTATAACTACAATCAGGATATCTGTTAACGTAGTAAAAATTGAAACAACAAGAAAAAATAATTAAACTTTATTTCAACGATGCAATTTCTTTAAATTAAATAACGATGCTTTACAAATAATAATGACCGCAGGCGAAACCGCGCAGCGATTTTAATGATAGTCGTTGACCAATTAAAAGAAATCATTGAAACCAATAAACAATTTTCCCGCCATAATTTGCGAAAAACAATGGCGACCGCAAAGCAGCAATGCGTTTATCGAGCGCACACTCGCATGTATGCGCAGACATGTACCGTTCCCATTTGTAGATACCAAGTAGATACCAATTACCATAGATTAAATAGAGATACGTCGGACAAACGACATAGATAAAAAATAAGTACATCATAATGGATGTTTTAAATATGACAGACGTATAATTGTTACCTACTGTTGTTTGAGTAAGTATAGGTTTAAAAAAAGTTTGGAAAATCCAAAAGTGCACGCCTCATAATCTCAGTCGATATTTTTTTTTGTTTATTTAATAACAATTAAACCACATCGAATCAGACCCTGAAAAATGAAAGGGTTCTATTCCTGAGCATACTCAAGCGTAAGAGAAAAAAAAAGACTCGATTAGTAAAGTATTTCGGTCGCTATCGTGTTAACAAGAAAATCCTCCGCACATACAGACACACGGACGTCCAAGACAGAACTTTTTTAAACTGTTTTTTAACTAGTTTAAATAACAAAAATGACATCAAAAATATCATGAATGTTAAAAATAGTGTTTTTTCTTAATATGTGTGTGTATGTATTATCTTACAAGTGCAATGTATGATACATAAAGACATTTTAAGTTTGAAAAATCAGATGTTTTGCGCGAAGTGACAGTAGTACCCACCTCAACGCTTCGCTTATGAGGCGTGCAAAATATAGGACACAGCTTTGACATTAACGTTATAGCTTCTACTCGTGACTTCACTTGCAGGGCGAATGTTTGTAAGTATACCTTACCTCCTATCTAGTAGCTGAAGCTTCCAGCTTCGTGATTCCCGGGTAAAAATTTATTTATTTATTTATTTATTTATTTACAATCACATTTCATAAACAATTTTTAAACATTAAAAAATTGTAAATTAATGCAGTTCACTGCTTTTTCACGAAAGAGTCAAACATCTATTAGTAGAATAAATTAGATAGGCAAAAATCACATGTCTCCGTTGCGTTTTGTTATTTTTTTTTAATTTTCGGCATTTTTCTCAATATCATGTTTTACAAACCATCACCCCGGTCTCTACCAAGTTTTGCCTTATTTCATAAAAATGTATTTTTTTGATTCATAAAATACGTAGGATGCTGTTGTTTGCTTTGTTATAAATATTGTATGAAGCACTGCTTTTAGAAGTCTATTAATAAATCAAGAATAATAATTCTAAAGATAAAAATAATATAAAAACCTGCCATGATCACGTTGCGTTGACGTCAGCCATTTTTAACATAGTATACAGCTTAACAATGCCCACCGCATAGCAGCAATCATTTTTAATTCTGCTTCATATTTTTATTTAAAATAATAAAAAAATACGTGCATTTTTCGATTACTTTATATTGATATGAAAATTAAACGAAACAATTTAAAAAATGATATATAAAGCACTATAGTATAGCAGTTTTATAGTAAAGTTTAATAAATAATCATTTGATGTTTTATATTTTGGCCAACACCTTTGATGAATTTCTAAGAATTTTCAGAAAAGTCATAAGTTGAGATCGTTTAATAAATAGTAGATGCATAAAATATTGTTTGAGAGGTTCGATTAAGAAAGTTCTTTGAAGTATGTTTCTTCAGAGGTGCATGGTTTATATTTTGATAAACATTCCTGGGAACTGATGAATGCAATATTCAAAGTTTTCGAAAATACTGTAATTCTAGATTAAATCTAGATTTATTGTGTGGTTATTAATTCAAATAATATTTTTGATATATTTCTTGCCCTACTAATGTGAATTGAAATTAGAAGTATCTTATCGTAATACACAAATTTTCAAATACGTAGGTGATTTATAAATGCAAAAACGCAGCATCAATAATGCGAGTTAACCTTCCTATACTCGCGCGTTGGTCTGTGAGGCCGACGAAACACATTTTCGTAATTATTTTTATGCAGGTAAATCCTGTGAAGTCGAGTTCCTTGCTAGTTTCCGGATTTGGGGCTAACTTCATTTTAGTGCACGTCGCGTGGTCGGCAGAAGTTCACGTGTCATAGCATTTGGCGCCAATCGGTCCATGAGACCGACGCGAGTATAGGTGCAACTTTTTGTGTAAGTATTAATATTATATATTTTGTACATTTATATATTTTTACAGACTTTGAATACTTTATGAAGTATGTATAGTAAAATATATGTATGAATGTTGCTCTAAATTATATTTTGACCAATTTTTTTGGCCATACTTCATGTCAAAATGAACGATGATCAAATCAGATTGTTGCTGGAAGAATCAAGTTCTGGTTCTGCTATGAAGACGAAAATGACAGTGAGGTGGAAGACAATGTGGAGGTACAAGAAGAGACATACGACACCGAGCAAGACGATGACAATGAAGAGATATCTGAGGAAAAACACAGTGAAAGTTCCCGTGATTTTTACTTGGGAAAAGATGGACAGGCAAGGCTCAAAACTAAGCCAAACATAGATAAATATGTGCTTTGATATGTTTATTATTATTATTTAGAAGTTTATTTTGCTTTGAAAAAGAAGTTCTGTTTTTAATTTAGTTTTCCCTAGTACTTAAGAAAAACATCTCAAATTCGAGGACTGATTTGTGATAGACTATAAGTCAGTAAAATAATTAATAAACTAAGTATGATCAATACTATTTTGTTTCAGTACATCCTAAACTTTAAAAAAATTGTTATAGTTTTCGGTTTTCTTAGTAAATATATATATTGTAGGGGTAAACACTATCGGTCTGTGACACCGTGCGCGAGTATAGGTGTTACAAAAATTGGCGCGAGTATAGGAAGGTTAAAATCAAATATTGCCGAGTCCAAACGCGTCGTTCAAAAAACTAATTACGCCTCCCTCGAGATGATTCAAGATTGCAAAATTATCAAACGAAAATCGCTCTTAATGCGTGTGCAATACAAACGCACGAATATTAACCGATTTATAGGTATTTGATATGTCTGGACTTAAAAATTAAATAACACACGCACTAGGGTTGATGAAGTGAGGGAGAGTTCAGACAGAAAAATGCACTTGGTACCCCACGTCTAGACTGCCGGCTGTCTGGGGGAGCGATGGGGACTCGGGACAACACCAAGGTCATGCGTTGGGGAAATGAGATGTGGATGCTGGTGCCATTGTCGACGTTAGATATTCGATTTGAAAACGATATTAGGTTTCACTTATGTGAACATCGAGGCAGTAATGGTGCGAATGTAATGGCTATTTTAAATAGATAATTTACTAAACTGTAAACATAATTAAGCAATGTTTAAACGATTTTACTTTGTTATTTCTTCTATACCTATCAAAGATTAAACATATAATTTCCCTGTTATTATGATTAAGGTTCTAACGTTATATAAATATTTCATACAATTAGAAAATTCTAAGGGAACTCTTAATATTTAAAGTAGTTCATAGTAGTGCAATGTTTTTACATTTTTCATGATTATTCATTTGAAATGCTAAGAAAACTGTATCAAAATCAGAATGCAAAGTAAACTATTCGATGTCCTAATATAGTTCCAAATTTATCGTAAAAGTTCAAAAGGTATCGATGCGTCTATATAGCCCGCATAGCTATTATTTAGTGTCTGTCTAGCCATCGAGGGGTATCCAGACATAGCTAGGGATAGGTCAGGTCTGCATGCACTACCCGCCGGCCGCTGCATTGTACATTTTTAGCTGTATACAGTTGGGGTGTTATTATTACCGCGTATTGTTTTAAAATTTAATTGAACGCTGTATTCGTGATTTGGTTAAGGCCAACTTCATTTGGCAGTTGCATGATTTTGTAGCGGTATTATAAATGACAAATTATTTGTGAAGTTTTGGTATTAATATGCTGCCTATGGTTTTTTATTTAAGTTGCAAATGGTTATGTATTAAACTGAATTGGTTTAAATTTGGAAAGGAATGAACAAATATCTTGAGCTTAATTTTAGAAACATCTTTAAATGCAACGTTTAAAGAATTGAAAAATAATTTCTGATGAAAGCAAATGAAGATAATTTCGATAAATAGAGATTACAAATAAACAACAAACATATCCTAAAATAAATGAAAAGCGTTGTATTTTCGTAAATTAATTAGAAAAATTAAAAGGATGTTTACAGATACATTTGTTATAATCCGCTCAAGTAAATATCCTGTTTATAAAGCAATCTACTTAGATATTGATTCATAATATTTTTCTGCTTGTAAAAATAAATTCTACAAAATGATATCATTTTTATAATTTCTTTATGAAAACCATCCTTGACGTATTTTTTTTCGGGTTTATTGCCTTGGAACTCTCAGCTGGGTGAACCCATTTTGATGTTTATTTATTTGCTTAAATATAGTGCCGTCCGTGTGGTCCCATTGAAATTTTTCTAGTTCTGACAATTTCTAGGTGGTTTAGTTTTTGTTAACGATTAATCGTTCAAGAAGTGAACAGCGGTTATCATAAAGATAAACTATCATAGGAGGTATAAAAAAAAAATAAGTCACATATCGTTTAAATAATTCGTCATTTGTATTCAGCTCCATCAAAACGAGTTACGTTACAGGCTTTAAATAAATGAAAACAAATTTTACAAAGGTTTCATATTTCTTTGTTCTCCCAAAAAGTCAAAATACCAGGGTTGCGAGGGCAACAACCGGAGGCTGCATAGCCGGCCCAGCTACCAGGATAACATAAATTTGGAAAGGCTCTAATTGGATGTATTATAATATTGTACCGAATGCGGAAACGACCGTAGCTGACGGGGGATATCCGGGCGAAGCCCTGACACCCTGCTGGCCAATCGCCTCGTAGTTCATTATCAAAGTTCACTAGTATGTCAATACATGCAAACTATACCCGCACGACCGGTCTAGTTAGACCTCCTCCCCCGTCTATCGTGTTAGTAAGCTAGATCGATATCGGGAGCATTAGCCGATTGACGCAGGTCATACTACGTTGGTTTCGCTGAGGCGATGTTCCACGAACGTATACGAGCCCGGGAGTCTGACAGCTACCCGGAAATCTGCAGCCATTGCCCGGGGTAGTTGGACGGCATTTTTTTGCCTTTTTACGTTTGCATTGAAATGGAAAGAGCATACTGTGTAACCCAATATTTGTTAAAATTATTTTTGCGTATGATTGATTATTTGTAACCCTTCGAGGGTTTAAAACTAACTATTGTTTTAATAGCAGGTACGTGTCTGCAAATGATGGCATAATATATTGCTTTAATGTTTCTTAAAATACAATATAAAAATAAATCAATAAAGTCATTTCTTATTTTGATAGTGCATAAAAAAACAAAAAAACTTACTTAAGAAGTTTGAATAGTTATAGTTGTTTAGTATTTAAAATAATATTTTTAGTGCCATTTGCTAAAGATACCTATACCAACGTTCTACGAATAAGAGTTCATTCAGGGCGGAAAAAAAGTTTTAAAAATTTTAATCTGGATTATACTGGAAAAACTTTTCAAGTACTTATTGCAGTCTAGACTGAGGGGTTTTCCAATTTTTTTTGTATCGATGGACCTGCACGAAAACATCAGCATTTCAGATTATTTCCCAATATGCAGCCGTGGAGATGCCTGAAAGTTTTTTTAACGGGTGCAATAATTGTTGCATTTTGGTCAAATTTAGCTCTTAATTCTGGTCTAGACCAATGCAAATTAACTGGAAAATCGGATCTGTCTGGACGTAAAAATAGAGGAATATTTTCAGAGCGGCCGCCATGTCGTGTACAGGCGCGGCGCAGTCGTCTGTTACAGATACTGATGTACCAGGCTCCCATGATACATGTACAGGTGTATATAGTTTGTAAATGTCTGAGCTTATAACCTATGTATGGAATACGATGTTTTGACTGCTCAGGTGCGCGTGAAATGAGTGGCCTGTTTGGTTTTCATTTAAATTAACGATGTTTTTTTTGTGCTCTGATTAGGGGTAGGAAGTTTTTTAAAGCGTGGTTTATAAAGAAGTTTCTTACACCTACTTAATTACAGAAGTTAAATCACAATATTTTTATTTAATGCACACTACACTATTCCTGAAACTACAAGTATACCTACGGTTAAAAAATTATCTGTGCTGAAAGGAAAACATATAATGAAATAAGATTACTTTGGTAATTTGAATTTTGAATAATGCATAATGTAATCATAATTTTAATTTAATATAAAGAGTATAACTCAATGTACAACCTGATCCAAACAAACTTCCAAATACGTTAAGATATAGATTTTCACATCTAAGGATAATCGGATTTAAAGTCACCCGAAATTCGTGATAAATTGAACGAGGCTTTTGGTGCTTTGTGGTGCTTTAAATGTAATTACATTGTTATTATAATGGAGTTATTAACATTGATAAATGGAACGAAATACACAATTGAATTCTATAAATAGTTTATGTACGACATTAATTAATTTGCCAAAAGAAATAATTAAAAACATTTCAAAGTAAATTTGATGATAATATTATTATTGTATAAACATTTTTTTCATATAATGGTCAAAAACTAAATTTAGATTCTTTTCAACTACCAGAGGAACAGACGGCACTAAGAGGTATGAAAAGCCACAGACTGGCAAAGTTTAATTGAAAAAGCGAGCCACATTAGTAATTAACAAACAATCGTATGTGCTCTTGAGGCCTTTCCGCTTTCAATCCGAGAAGGCATTAAGGGCTGTTTTAGTACGCAATTTGCTAATTACAATTGGCAGTCGACAGATCGAGGGGTCTGTATCGACGGCTAGCGAATGTCAAATGTTTTTTAAATTTTATTTTAATATTTTTTTTATTATAACATTAAAAAAAATTAAAACTAGGAAGGCTTATTGAACTATTTTTATATATGAAATTTTAACAATTTTAACAATTACACACATCAAGTGCATGGTTTTCTTTTAGAAAATATTGAGCACAACAGTAGAAAAAGTATGCCTCAAAAACAAGTGAGCTGTCAAAATGACGTTTCTTTTCAACGTGAACTCACAACTGTTAAAATGGCGCATGACGGAAGTATCAGATTTTTGTCGTTGTTTCCAGAACATTTTGCTGTTGTTTTTAGAAAATTTTGAAATAAATTAAACACCGGATTATTGAGGGTAAGTGTTGCTTCTTATCAGCCAAAACTTGACTTCTCCGGTTGTGATGTTAAAATGAAATTATACTCGCATGTGTTCCTAAATGTTACACGTCGAAATATTATATTTTCTAAAATTGCTACAGTTATTAATATGTGTAGGTATTCAGAGAGACTACTCTCTCTGAATACCTACACATATTAATTTAACCTACACATATTAATTTAAACGTTAGGTATTATATTTTTAGTATGATGTTTAGGTACAGATAGTTACTTTTGTTGATAAGTATCGCAAATTATTGTGAACATGAACTGTAAGCCTACAAATTATAAAAAAAAATAGAAAGAATAACCAAATTAAATAAAAACAAAACGTTGAGAAGCGGTGCAACAGACGCTAGATATATTTTTTGATACATTGGAATGTATCGTCATGCTATTAGTACTAGACTAGACTGGCTTAAATCAAATGTTTACCCTTTAGGGGACTTTGTTCGGGGGAACTTTATTTGTTTCAAACGTGATTTTTATTGAGTTTTTGCAATGTCATTTGATAGAATTTGTACAGTGGCGTTTATTTGAGTGCTATGAATTTGATAGGTTTTTGGTTTTTTATTTTTATTATAAGCTTTGTACACTTGTGTGTTATAGCAAAATTTACTTGGATATCTATTAAAGGTTCTTGTAAAATATAACAATATATGTCCCTATATCACGTCACAATGTAAAGTTTAACGTAGTTACATGTATATTCATGGTTCATCGCATTTTGTTAATACGTACTTATTAAATGTGAAAATATTGTGACTGTGAACTATGGATTTTCAGATTTTTCAGCTTGATTTTTTTTTCATAATCAACAGAAACGATCAATTGCTGTACGAAATTTGTATCGTATTATGATTATCACAAAAACAAAATATCACCATAAAACCAAGTAGTTTTCAAACATGAAAAGATTGAATTTGAAATTGATCTCCGCGTAGCGTAAACAAAGACAGGTACAAAAGTACGTAAAGAAATACAAATGCAAGATCTAAGCTGCAGAGTGTAGGCTACAGTACACCCACTGCCTCCATAGTGTAGGGTCACCACACGACAAGATTATAAGAGACAAGTCATTTTATGTACGATAGATGTTGTTCTACTTATAGTAAGAATTTTGATATAAATTGCTGCTAGATGGAGCTGCATGATTTGGTCACATTGGTGTTAATTTTTTTTTATATTTCTTACTTTAATAGCAATATTTTTTTAGTACAGGGTTGATAGGTATTTTGTCAACCTTACTGTTAACTTATGTTTAAATATGATGTTTGCATCTTAAGATTTGTAGTTTCAATACCCATTCAGAAGCTTGTTGTAGTTTAAATGAACTGGGGGGTTTTGTATTGTTACTTTCATGTATAAACACAATTGAATTCAAATTATTATCATACCATTACCCATAATGTCATATTGCTAAATTCAGCGTATTCAAACTATTTAAATTGTAAATAAATTGAATGTATTTTGTTGAATGTATAAATTAAAACAAGCTGATCGTATGGGTATATAATAACAACGATAATTACAATATTATTTATAAATTCCCAGGAAATCTCGTATAGCCAGCGCGTGTGGTCACCCCGGTATCCGGGGCTCGCGTTGCAGTCACCGTAGAGCATCCGGCGGTTGCCATGGAAACCCGTACAGATGCACCATCATTGAATTCTCGCCTTTTATTTCCTATTTACTAAATTTCTAGAAAGTTCTCAACAAGATCGTTATAAGGCAGTGTTGTTTTAACTTGGAAAATTCTATTTAAGTTGTGTTTAATTGCTAATTAATATAAATGATGAAATTATTATTTCGTAGTAATTATAAGAGGCGTTTTAAGCCAGACAGACGTTCTAGATATTATCAAGAATCGTTTTATTAAGGCTGTTAAAGTATATACTAATTACTTTCCCGAATTGCGTAACAAAAAGCTTTTAAAAATGTAATAATTTTTTAATATTTAGAGCACAGATATTGAGTTGAAACTGTATTAGTCAGTCGTCTAGACATGTTACGTAGTCGAAAGTGACTTGTCGTTACCCGTGACTTTGTGTGTTTATTGCTTTCTGTATGTATGCTTTATCAGATGGAAGTTGGTGTTTTCTGCTTACATATATAATTAGGAAGTATTTTGCCTGTATGTTTGTGATTTTTATGGCTGTAATATTAACTTTAAATTAAAATTATTTTAGATATACAGAAAAGAGAATAAAAGTAGGTACGTCTTTGAATAAAATGGTGTGCTAGATAACGGTTTGTAGAAAAGTACATTAGTTGCTAACATGTAAGTAAGTACCTTATTTAATTGCAAGGAAATAATACATAGCGATTACTTTTAAAATGTGTATTTTAATTTATTTTTTTTATTGTAAATAAATATTTTAATCAATGTCTTTGAAATCTTTTGGTTAGTCGGAATATAATTTAAAATTGTAAAATCCATCCGTACCATCCCAAACAAACAAAGAAATGTGTAAATAATGGAAAAAAATTTTAATACTTAAACTTTTGTTAACAATTTCCATCGGAGCAAATTAAGCTTGTACAATTCATTCGTGAATAATGCGAGTGTCATTGCGTTCACACAAAGCGTGGAAAAAACCGCGACAGTTGGATATCCATTTTCTTTTGTTGACGTTTCCTCATTGAATGCACCCCACTGCAGTCGGACAAGCTATAAGGCCTTGGGGTAGGTCGCGTGGAGTCGAGACAAGATCTTTACCACGATTGAGCACTTCTTGCTATACCGCTATGTATGATGTACATTGCTGCGTGAGTTACGCTGCTAAGAATGGAGTGTTGTAATAACAAGCAATGTATAGGGAGTTTTGTGGGAGTGTGTTTGGATGTAGCCAGCCAAGGATGCAATGGTAGAGGTTGCCAGCGAATTATAGCTCCCCAAAGAAAACAAACCCAAAAGGGCGGTTAGTTTGCGATGCTAGAAATATTGTGACTTGTTTTGATGTGTGCTAGTACTTGAAAGAATGGTTAAGTGGCTCGCATATGTATATAACTATTTATTTTAATTGATGAAACAGAAATTGAAAATTAATTGAGTTATGATGTATTGCTTCTGATAATTATGTTCTATTACATCTTCAATAGTGTTGGCATGATTGGAAATATTAGCAAGCATTTTCTTTTTACTATTTTCATAATAAACTTTAAATAACAAAGTCAATAGGATACAAATAAAGAACGTAAATTTCATAAAACTACGTCGTAGGTATCATAAAATCATATCCACAACCTCTTTGCTTACTAATATCCTTTCACCAATTAATACGTAACAAAAATTTATTAGTTACGTAAAAGTGAACTCTAGTTTATTAGTTTAGGGTGGTTTTTCGAACAGCGGTGGATGTATAAAAGGCTTTTACGCTAGTTATGTGTGCGTATGGTGCAGTCTGGCGATTTCGATCGCGTCTGCTCTATGAGATAAATGCAGTTATGGCTGTGTCTGAAAATCAAACCCGTAGACATGTTTTATTGTGAATAGCATTGAATGGTGGAGAGTGAAATCGAACTAATTGTTCTTATTGTTCGCGTTAATTGGACGCATGATGGACATGTCCTTGGAATAATATATTTTAGGAAGTTGTTGGTATGGAATAAAGAGCGGGTATTAGAATTACAATAAATAGTTTGTCATAATTAACAAACAAAAAGTTCTAATTTAACATGTAGTTTGCTAAAAGTCAAGTTAAAAATTTGTTAATATTTAACTTTCAAGATGACTACAGTGAAGTTACGACTTATAGGAATGTCTTGATTTTATAGGTATGTGGATTTAATAATTATATTATAGAAAATAATAATTTAACCCACGTATAAAATAAAGATCCATTAAGAAAATAAAGATCAACAATATGTTTGGCCCAAAAACATAAATAAATAAAAATAATGATAAATGTAGGTAATGCCTTCGTCTGGGAGTCGTCAATGTTTTTCCGTTTTGAAGTTCACATCCAATTATTTATAATGACATCCGAATGTCTTATTTGAGATGCTCTTGAAACTGATAGTTTTGTATATTTTTTTTGTAATAATTTTATTTTCAGAGCAATTTTTTACAGAATTTGTCTTCTAATTTATTTGTTTGTTGATGGGGTTGGGGTTAGTTGGGTATAAAATACCTATATAGGTATAGCCGGTGCCGCCGCAAACGCTACGTCCCGCAATTTTTAAATCTGTAATATCTTCGAAAATATTCACTTAAATCATACGGTGTAAAGGGCATTAAGATCTATATTAAATTATTTATTGATTTGTTTAATTAATAAATAATATTTCAGGACATTTAAATATCAACAATCTCCAACTTGTATTAATTATTATTTCTAATGCTTGGATGTTTGTTACTTTTTTTAATTTTTTAATAATACCTAAGACTCTATACAGTATCTATGTACCTATAGTTAAAATAAGTTGTTACAGAATACTTGGAATAATTATTAGTATCGAAGTCCGCTATATTATATGAAGGTTGCCTGGCAGAGATGGCGGTAAAACTGTACATTATAGGGCGTGGAGTTGAGAGTCGTCAATTTTTTTGTGGTTAGCTATTGTCCTATGGAACCCAAATCTGAAATTTCACACCGAGGAAACTTTTAGTTTTTGAGTTACGAATTTTTGAAAATCGGAAAATTACTATAGAAAGTTACTCCATCTTGTTTTTGTTACGCATATTTAGGTATTATTTTGTC
The DNA here is from genome assembly GCA_907164665.1 of Colias nastes. Lineage (NCBI taxonomy): Eukaryota > Metazoa > Arthropoda > Insecta > Lepidoptera > Pieridae > Colias > Colias nastes. The sequence continues at coordinate 647 of CAJQZM010026782.1, read as the reverse complement.
AGTGTCAAATTTGGCGTAAAACAATTCGAGACGCTCCGCTCGCTGCGCTCGCTCCGCTCGATTGTTTAAAAAAGGTCTAACATAACCTAACCTAACTTGTTTCGAGTTCGGAGCATTTTTTTTTTCGTAAAAAGTTAAACAAAATAAATTAAGTGTCAACTGTCAAATTTGGCGATTCATTTTACGTAAAAAAATTCGAGACGCTCCGCTCGCTGCGCTCGCTCCGCTCGATTGTTTAAAAAAAGTCTAACATAACCTAACCTAACTTGTTTCGAGTTCGGAGCGTTTTTTTTTTCGTAAAAAGTTAAACAAAATAAATTACTCTACATAATGGTTAGAAATGTTGTACCTACTTGAAATGAATCACGCTAAGCAGGTACTGTGTGTCAGGTTGACATTGTCAAAACAATAAATATGCGTAATAAAAACAAGATGGAGTAACTTTCTATAGTTATTTTCCGATTTTCAAAAATTGTAACTCAAAAACTAAAAGTTTCCTCGGTGTGAAATTTCAGATTTAGGTTACATAGGACAATAGCTAACCATAAAAAAATTTACGACTCTCAACTCCACGCCCTATAATGTACAGTTTAGCCCAAATATTCGATAGGTAGTTTATAATCTCGCGAGTTAGTACCTATAATATA
>CAJQZM010026778.1:0-10546 GCA_907164665.1 Colias nastes | reverse complement strand
AGTTATAATGTAATAATTAATTAGCTCACCTTTAAAAAAGCTTGTACCGCTAGACAGCTAGCATTGTCCGGTAGTAGTATCTGTTCCACTTCATACGGCTGGAACAGTTTGACGTTGTCTGGCCATGGCTCTTGTGCTGTAACATTTTTTTAATTATTAACCACCGTCAATAAAGAAGGGGGTTTTATGTTTTGGACAATGTATTTTTTAGCTTATTACTATTTGAGATTATTATTATTACAGTAAACATAAAATATGTCAGTTATTATTTATAATACAGGATTTTAAAGTTATTGTTTTATATTTGTATTTAAACAAAACAAAAAAGTATAGAGAGGAAATATTTAATATTATTTGTGATTGTATCGTTGTGTTCAAAAATGAAATAGCACCTTTAATATTATGTATGTGTGTATCAGAATAATATGTTACGTAAATGTGTGTCTTATTAAATTTTCCATTCTTATTTTATTAATAGTAAGACACAAAAAATTTACAAGTATGATGACTAATAGAGTTTGTTTTGGGATACATTGCATGAGTCAGAGCCCTTGGACAAATACAGTAATTGGCAACAGTAACTGCCAAAATATGTTGTGTTACTTTAACTTACATATGCAATATATGTATAACTATACAATAATTTAAAAAGAACACAAATTGTAGTAAAAATTGTTTATACTTATGTAAAACTTCATAGAATAGCTATTCAAAATGGATAAGTACTTGAATGTGTTAATTTATTCTTAATATTTTGATATGAAAATGCTGGTCTGTGTTGTAAAACATATAACATATTATTTATCTATGAATCTCATTATGACATTCAATATGAATTTATATTATGTTATACAATTTCATGCTGAAATTATAATCATGCAACATAGCTTACAAATTCAACTAAATAATGACTAACAATGAATATTTTGTTAAATAAATCAAATTAGACTCACGTCCAAAGTGAGGTTAAGTAAAAATAAATACAGTAAAAACAGTAACAAAGTAAAACTCCCAAAAATAAACCTTTTTTTATATTAGTGACAATTCAAACCAATTCGTAACGCCAAACAACAATTTTATAAAACACTCAAACTTTATACCAAATATGAAATCATCAAGAGGCATTTTTAAAGAATATCGCTGGCTTTACTGGCCAAAAAATGATGTAACAGAAGACGAACTGAAAAAGTAGATCAGACCGCGTCTAAAATTAAATAAATGTGTCAAACAAAAGAGAAATTAGGTGAAAACAAGATTATGTAACCTCGCGGCTCTATGTAAATACGAAATCGTAAAGAACTTACCGCTCATGGATGTAATAATTGTATCTTTAAGAGACATTTCTGGCATTTCAATTTTACGATATTTATCAATAAACCACTTTTGCCTGTTTAAAATATTTTATAGAAATAAAAATCCAAATACATAATCAAAACAAGAAACACATCCCGAGACCCGATAGGCGATAGCCGATAGGTCGTATAGAATTGACAAATGACAGTTCGGAAATCAAAGACAAAAGTCAAAATATGACATTGATATTGTTTTTACAATTATTGCCATTTAAATATGTAAATAAGTTTAGCTATATAAAAAACAAATCCTACGGAAAGGGCTTGTTCCTTGCTGTTAGAACAAACTATCTTCTATATCTTTTTTTAAGCTATTGCATAGTTTCTATCGCGGGCCTTGAGCGCGGGGACCGAATCCAGAAATTCCGTAACGAAAACACCTCACGCTCCCCACTCCGACAGGCACGGAGGTGTGGCTTGTAGACATGCTATGCAATAGCTTTACCGCGGCAGTCGCCGAGTGCCACAGCCCACACGTCTTTTTTTTTTAATAAATACGTAGCTGAAAAGTGCGAAACAGGTTCAGAGAAAAGCCTCACATCGCAGTATCAGTCACACATCAAAATAGTCCAATAACAAAATATGTTTTTCTATAAATATAAAAATGAAACCCGTTTCGCGTTGTCACGGCATCACGTGTGAACGGGTGGACCGATTTCGATAATTCTTTTTTTATTATATTCCTTGAAGTACGAGGATGGTTCTTATGTAGAGAAAACATAAATATGTACCACGGGCGAAGCCGGGGCGGACCGCTAGTAAATCAATAATACACAATACATTGTCGTATTACTAAATGTATGAGGTATTAAACTTACCCATTTGTATCAACTTTGTAATATTATCTCCAACACAAGCTACATTTTTGTTCAGAAGATTTATACCAAAAGCAAATTCTTCGTCGTCAAAATCAAATGGTCTTTCTATGGGTTCCGCCTGTTTAGCGTCATTTGTAATATTTGATTTAGAATGTATTAATTCATTGTATTTATTAAATATTGCTTCTCCCACTCTACTTGCAGGTGAAGAAGAACGGGGTGTTGCAATTGGTGATTGAAATATCCATTCAGGTGATAATGTAGATTTTAATCTAGGTTCTTTAATATCTTTATCCCACATGTTGTAAACGCTCATTATTAATTTTGTTACGAAAATCCGAAATTATTTCTACTTGATTAATTTTAAAATTCCCTCTAAAATCACCACATGACGTTATGCCAATAATTTCACTGTTGTCATGATCAACATTCTTCTTAGGTACCTTCTCTAATTAAAGAGGATTTCATAAATAAATTGTACTTGGCAAATATTAAATAATTTCTTCGATTATCTACAAATAATTCTCATCCTTGCTCCTCATGAATAAATTTAATTTAAAACAAGATTAAAATATATAGTATAATTTCGCTAAGTGATGATATTTTTTAATGAAGCTCTATATGATTTTTAATCTATAGCTAAAAGACAAACATTTTGGTTTGGTTTGTTTGCGCTTTGACAGTTTGACACGCTCCGATCTCGTAAAACAAAAATTTTGTTAAAGTTTAAGGTTTACGTGTTAAAAACGATTAATTAGTTATAATTTAGTATATTTAAGTTAATCGTATTGAACAAATTTATTAACTATAATGGCAGATGTTTTGGATATTGAAAATTCAGAGGAATTTGAAGTTGACGAAGATGGAGAGCGTAAGTTTATTTATCGTATATTTGCATGATCTAACATTGTTTATCGCTATATTTAGTGTATTTCTTATGTATGTATTATATTGTTTTAAGATACATCTTACATTATATAGATAAATTAACCAAGTTAAACAAAACAGAATACAGTTTAGGTTATGTTTAATGGGTTCCGCGTCCCTAATTGTATGCATAAAAATAAACCATTAGCTTAAAAATTTAATTTAGAATATATAGGTACCTATATCAATATCACACAAAGTGAAACTGAACTAAATCTATAAAACAACAAAACAAAAATAGCATTAATTCAAACACTGAATCATTTTACGCTTTCTAATATTGTGTTCTGGTTTCAAATGTTTATGAAAAATGAATTTCAGTGAATCATGTAGTTAATTAATATTTTTTATCTATGCTTGTAGAGGGAATCGCTCGTCTGAAGGAAAAGGCGCGAAAACGCAAAGGACGTGGTTTCGGATCTGAAGGTGGTGGACAAGCTGAGAGGGGAAATAGGGGAAGGTATGTAACGATTTTATATATTTTTATCTGTGCAACCTTTCAAAGGATCAATACAATATTACAATACAAATCAATAATCATATTTAAACACACTTATAAGATTCATCTGTATGTTTGTATGTAACTGATTCCATTAGATTTGATTTAAAGTTTAAACTCACTATAAATAGACAAACTACATTCAACCTTAGTATTCTTATGAAAGATTGGTAATAACTAATAACACAATAATTTCATAAGTTTATTGTTCTGTTTTCTGTTTTCCACCATTACATATGAAAATTTATCTTTTAAATACCAATTTTCTTTCACAGATACGACAGTTTAGCCCCAGAAGGCGACGGTAACACACCAGGACCACAGAGATCAGTGGAAGGTTGGATTTTGTTTGTCAGTAATGTACATGAAGAAGCGCAGGAGGAAGATATTCAGGTAATTATTTTTTTTACTAATTTACACTCATATTACTTAATAGCTGTGCTTTGAGGTTTCACCTGCATGGCTCCACTCCTGTTGGTCTTAGTATAATGATATAATATAGCCTATAAGCCTTCCACAATAAATGGTCTATCTAACACTGAAAGAATTTTTTAAATCAACTAGTAGTTCCTGAGATTAGCGCGTTCAAACAAACACAAACTCTTCAGCTATATAATACATATTAGTATAGATTAACTAGGATACTTGTGCATAAAAATAATGCACATTGTTCGCACGGTGGCAATAACATCTGTCTCATGTGAATAGCAAGCATTATTTATAAGCTCTTACTTGATATAGTTTATATCACAATAATGTACGATTTTTTTTTATGGTATGTGACCGAATTTGGAAATTTTTTAATTTCAAATCATTAAAATACAGCAATTTTTGGTTTAAAACGTATGAGAATATTCCACCTGCATTCTAAACATACTTTGAAAACAATGTTTAGTTTGTTAGTTGTAAAATATCATAAGGAAAATATTTTACATAAGTTTTTTTGTTCACAGAATCAATTCTCAGAATTTGGAGAGATTAAAAACATACATTTAAATCTGGATCGTCGTACCGGTTTCCTCAAAGGATATGCTCTAGTTGAATATGAAACATACAAGCAAGCAGCTGTAAGTATAAGATATTTAAAAAATATTTTAAACTAGCATTCGCCCGCATTTTCAAAGAAAAACCCGTTCCCGTGGGATTTTCGGGATAAAACCTATCCTATGTGTTAATTCAAGTTACCCTCTTTGTGTGTGCTAAATTTCATTGTAATCGGTTCAGTAGTATTTGCGTGAAAAAGTAAGAAACATACATCCATCCTCACAAACTTTCGCATTTATAATATTAGTAGAATTAGATTTACGTCGCAACGGAGCATTTTATGGTATGATTTTTGTGTCTGCAGATAGGAGACTATAATATAGTGATATAATATATAGTCTACTTTTTATAAACATCTCATTTCGATGGGCAATCCAATTTATTTAGCTATAAAAATTAACCTATTACTTTTTTCAGAGTGCACGCGAAGCCCTAGACGGGGCGGATATCCTGGGACAATCTATTTCAGTGGACTGGTGCTTCGTTAAAGGCCCGACAAAGGGGCACAAGAAGCGACGATAGTTCTAGTGTAACAGTATATTTATATTCCAAGAGTATGTGTTTTATATTTAAATTAAAATTTTGACCGTCTTTTTGTTTTTATTTTGAACCTACCTTGAAATTGAAATGATGAGAAATATTAATATGAATGAATAAAATCAGGCAACTTCAGTCAATAGTTCTGTAACCGCCAAAAAAATGTAGTACATACTAAATAGTCTGATCTGGGATTAGAAAAATATACCCTGATCTGTTATTTAGATGAAACAATTTTTTATAAGCTTTACTATAATAAAGCACCAATGTATATATTATATCTTTATTATTACTCCATTGAAATGTTACATTTTTTAAGCCTAACCTTGTGTTTCTTAGAGGACGCAATTTTATTTTTTTGATGTGTAGGGGGGGTCAGTGTCGTATCACAGTTGACAGATATATACTACGTACATACAGTTAGGAAACTAAGCCCCCCCCATGAAATTATGACGTATAGCTATAGGGCTGTTACTTTTTGATATTTAACCGACTTGAAAAATAAAGGAGAAGGTTATCAATTCGGCCTGTATATTTCTGTTTGCTTTTTTTCATAGTTGATTTCGTGGTAATTTGGAGATTAAAACCCGTTAAAATACAAAAATGGTGTAGCCTAAATATGAATTTACAAGAAGAAACAATCCGAATTAATACAGCTTGTAAAACACAGAACTATATCGAGATAGAAGGAAATAGTTCGTCGATTTATATGAGAACCGAGCGTGTAACATTTTGCGTAGGTACTTTGACGTCACGCGAGTCTTTTAGTGATGTTCACAACGTCAAAATAATTGTCCCCTAATAAATAGAAACTAAGTAGGTAGTTAAAACATTTTATGGAATCGATTTGGGAATCGATTTTGACCTTGACAGAAGAATGAGAATAAAAATGAATGTTAATTTTTACAAGCTTTTTATTCACTTAAACTGTATGTATATGCATGTGTATATAAATGTATGTATGTATGTTCGGATCAAATCTTGCAATTGAATATTAAAGTAGTTTTACTCAACTTATTGAGCTGAAATTTTGCATACATGTGCAAGTCAGGTGACAATATTAAATTCTAGTATCATGGTGCTGAGCTAATGATGGAGACGGAAGGAACTCCTCAACCACTTAACATTATTCGCCGAAACTTTGATGGGCCCGTAAACGAATCTTCGTGAAAATGTATGGAACAAATCAGACTGTGTTTCGTAGGAAACCAGTTTTTGCTTCCATCCATTTATTTTTCACAAGAGAATCTTTCGGAAAACTGAAACAAATTTGCAATAAGTATATAGTAAATATATTTTAAACCATCGATATACCTAACAATAATATTATAGGATTAAAAAATAATTATCATTTTTCTGTTTTCAATAGGTATCGATTTGAATCGACTAAAAAATCGGCATTGAAAATCGTGGCGTACAACTCTATATGCTTACTTTTGACAGAAAAATGAGAAATCAACCTTTACCGCGTTTCGACAGTTTGGAATGTTTTATTTTCATTGCTGGTTTTCAATGCATGTCCAGTCTGGCGTGTAAAATTAAAGCCGTAATGGAAAAGTAGCATCATTCCGTTACCGTTTACATTAAATTATTACGGAGCACAAAAATAAATTGTTTTATAAGTAATAACAGATATTTTAGGGCAAAAAGTACTTACCCGTGAAAGGAAATATTTTCATTGACACCTTCAACTTTTTTGGTGGTGTTTGCACAGTTAATTATCGAGCACGGGGCGATTTTCTGTTTGCATTAGTACGTCACACACGGAGAGAGGTCGTGAACAGACTGAGCATCGTGGCGAGCAAAGACGATGATTAATCGTCTTTTCGCCACGCGAGGTACATACACTCTTTCCTTCTATCTCGATATAGTTCTGTGTTGTAAAAGTAAATACGTTTTTATCAGTGCTATATTTCGAAATCTAGTTTTGTTATGGACGCCGAAGGCTATTTAATGTACCTAAATTATTTATAATGCTTGATATTTGTATTATACATATGGGCATTTTCGCCAAAATGTCTACAATCCAATTCACGGGATGTCCCACACATAAAAATTGCAAAAAACTCAGGATTTTATGATTTAGAAGTGTTGAATTAATTTTAAATAGTTTAGGATGACTTAAGATTTCTTGTTTTAATTTTTACTTAAGAGAAAATTAAACCAAAGTTCCAAAATTTAATCCTGAAAACTGGCATCTTACGGATTGCAGTACTGTCCCCTTTTCGAAATGTGATCTTTATTTAACAATTTCTCAGCAATTTCGCTATTTATTACTTATTGCAAACGTTTAAATTATTGTAATTTCGTTGTAGTTTTCAAGTGTAATAAACTCATAATACATTTTAATACAATTATATTATTTTAAATTAGTTTTAATCGTGTCCCCTTGGTATCTGTTAACTGGACATGTCCTGCACCGTTACCGTAAATTTTCAATAATTTCGTTCGGTTTTTTTTCTACCTTCCAGAATTTTTTTATACAAATAGCAACACCAAATCGAACACGAGCTATGTCAGCAGCCATTTGAAGTGTCAGCCTTTTTAGCGTTCATTTTTGACAGTGTTTTGAGCGGTAACGGTCATTTTGCAAAGTTTTCACCTCATACTGAGCGGTAAATGTTTCACGATTCTAGAACGATTTTGTAATGTTAATGTTAAAACAAAGGTAGTTTCACATGGTGACATTATTTGTGGTTTTATATAGATTAAAGATATTCAATTATCTTAACATATATTCAGTTAATGATTAAAAATCTAAGAAAAGATGTGCGACCGTTACGTCCTTTTCGTTACCAAATGGCTGGTAACGTATTAGCTGGACCAAAAAAGTAACGAACAGGACAGCGTAAACATATGGATACACTGAGAGAATTTTTAGTACTATAAAATTAGCCACCTGCCAAATTTAACTTGAGGTTTATAAATTTGCTTTTGTTTTGAATTTAAATTTAAAACAAATTGCATGTCAACTATGAGATAAATATGCTAGCTACAAAACTACATCAAGTAAAAGCTTTAAGTAGTCATTCTTAATTAGTCCCAGTATGTCCTCAACTTTACTATGTCAGGACCGTTACTGATTGGTCAGATATACGTGACTGTCCCCTGAAATATTGAAGAGTTTTGATAGTTTTTCTTTATTTTGTGAAAAAAAAATATTATTTTTTATATAATTTCGAAACAAATGCATTCTCAAGTACTGATTGGTATTGTAATTCTAGATTTGCCCCTAGTTATTTCATTAATGAAATAAAAGTTAAGTATTGCATTTTCGTAAAAGTAACGGTCATGACAATTTGTTACAAGTTACAATAAGTAATTATTTCGTTTTTAACTAGAGTTTATGTTCATTTGCTAGACAAGACAATTATTAAGCTACTACATGCCAAAAAAACCTAATTCTAACTTTAGTTTTATTTCAAAAGCAAAATATTCTTAGGTAACGTTCTGGACCAAAAAACGTACCTAAGTTACAATTTTTCACTATTTCATATAAAATCGGGGTTTAAAATAAAATTCAAAAACATTTATAGTAAAATTTAATTAATCTACTACTCTAATAAACCAACAATTACCCAAAATACTGAAAACAATATTCAGTAGCATATTTTGAGAGGTGGTACCAATTGAAAAAAAAATGCCCATATATTCAATAATTATTTTAAACCAGAATTTACAATACTTGTATGTAGGTATACCTACTAAATTATTTTTAAAACGATAAATTAAATTAAAAAACACAAAATATGCAAAAATAAATTAAAATTATTATTATACGAGCATAGAACCTCTACCTTTTTGTTTTAGGAAGAAAAAGAAAATAGTTTGACAGGCTTAGTGCTTGACAAAGTGGAGACGCCACGTATCGATAAAAATACAATAATTATAATATCTATCTTTTTCTTCCCTAATATTTACGTAATTATGCACATAAATTTAAACAAGATTTTTTTAAGGTTTCCTTTTTTTATATTTTCGTGCTCTTCTAGATTGCGTAAAAAATAGATGCGATCTTTAAACAGACTGGACTCCTAATAGGTACTATTTGTAGCTATCATTTTGATAGAAAATATGTCAACATAATATAAAACTCATACTGCCATATCTATAGAAATTAAAAAATAGTCTCTTTTTAACTTGTAGTCAGATATGGTATTTACAAATATATTTATTGAAAGGGCTACAAACTGAAACAATCGATATTTATTTAATGTGAATTGACATCACTTTAAACTTTTTTCCATACTATATTCAAAATCTGTGGATGTGTCACCCGCTACTATCGATCCCCCTCAATACCCTTGTAAACACGCTTGATGGGGGGGGAGCCATTTTGAACATTTTGTATGAAGTTTCCTTACTGTATGTATCTGTATATTGTGGTCGTATCGCCAAGTTTGTGGGGTCGCCACCCTTGTCCCGCGGCCGCCATCTTGAAAATAGCGGTTAAAATGGTTTTTACGATATTGATCCATTGAAATGTTACATTTTTTAGGCCTGACCTTGAGTTTTTTAGAGGACGCAATTTTATTTTTTTGATGTGTAGGGGGGGTCAGTGTGAAGCTAAAACCAAGTTTGTGGGGTCGCCACCCTTGTCCCATGGCCGCCATCTTGAAAATAGCGGTTGAAATGGTTTTAACGATATATCTCTTAAACTATTTATCTGATAATAAAACAATCTTAACATTATTTGTTGCAAATTAAATTCTCTACAACTTTGATTCAGTAACTTTTTGTCGTAGAACTATAAATAAAAAAGTTATAAGCGAAAATGTTCAGAAATTAGAGCTATTTATATTTTTCAATAAAACTTTTTTTTATCATTTTACGAAGAAATGATATAAGACTATTTTTGTAGATTGTTTTTCGAGGAACAACTTTTAGATACAACATTTTTTCATTACGTCAATAGCTAAGGTTTTACAGCGCTCTGAAGTGAGTACTATTTTTCAGTAGTAACTATACATAATAAATTGGCTATTGGCTCTTTTCCCAGACTCCACAACAATGGAAGAACACTGCAGAACATTTCAGCCCTGCTTTTCGACGTAAAAAAAAACGCACTTCCAGACTCTACCTCCTGGGTTGTGGGGAAAAGATTCAATAATTAATTATTAATAATATTGTAAAATTAATTATTAAAAATATTATTATAACAAAAATAAAATAATTACTGGTGACAAATTATTATTAGTACACACATAATATATCGTATTCTGTATAGTAAAGAGTACTTAAAATAGTACTCACTTCGGATGGCTGTAAAACCTTAGCTATTTACTTAATGAAAAAATGTTGTAAATAAAAGTTGTTCTACGAAAAACAATCTACAAAAATGGTCTGATATAATTTCTTCGTAAACTTAT
>CAJQZM010026773.1:0-16414 GCA_907164665.1 Colias nastes | reverse complement strand
TCCTGTTACAAATGACTCGAAATTTTGTGTCAATATCTCCCGGTCTATACGTAATAATTATAATTTTTGAATTTTATGTTCTAACGATACCAAACGTCTGCACGTGGCACCTGCGGACAGCGTAAACTGGTTTATTCTGGTTTTGTGCGTGTTTCCACTTTCCACTATCAAGTGACGATTTATTTATTTGTTTTGTTTCGTAATTATTATGGTCAAATATTAATTATGAAACAAATTATTATGGACACGATATTTTATTGTTTCACGGTAGTCGCCTTGTCGTTTGCTCAAGGACGTGAAATTGAATGATATATTTTTTTTATAAAGTCAAAACCATTTTCTTTCAAATAAAAACTTGTTTTTATTGAAAACAAAAGTGTTGCTAGGAATAAGTATAAAATTAAATAGTAATGTTAGGATATCGAAACATTTTTGTATAGGCCAGAACGATATAGTGGAAACGCGCTGTAAGATCTGAGTAATATACACACCACTACATATGCAAAAATTTCTCCAAGCTAATTTACCTGTACGTGCCTAATGATAATATGTATTGTCATGATTGAATGTGTGCTGCACAATCATGCAAGAAGGGCTGAAGCGATTTTGATGAAGTTACACATATAGGCTAGTTTATATGCAGATTTAACATAAACAGAATTAAAAACTTTCCTTCAAGGGAAGTAAACTTAATAATGCTTAAAATACATTTTCTTATAATAATTTCTATCATTAAAATTTCTAGGGAATGATATTATGGAATTAAATTATTTTTTTATAATATCGTAAAGAATAATCTTAATATATTTTCCAATCCAAAGTTACACGCTTTAACACAAAATTCCAAGAAATCTATCGGAGGAATCATAATTATAATTATACAAGTTAATTGTTTACTGTAAAAAATAGATAATCGTAGATACAAATAAGTTTGTTTTTGGTCTAAAAACTAACTGTACTAGAATAGTAGAGACGAAGGCTTAGTCACACCCCGGACACTCCATACAAAATGATCGTTTTGACAGTCACACTGTAGAGACTGCAAATGTGTGTTAACGCTTTATGGTTGGCACATTTGTGACTAGCGTAAAAAAAAATTCGCGTTTTTCTGATGAAATACATCCGTAAACAGCACAATATCTAACCATTTTCTACGAAAAACGATAATCACAAATCCAAAATAATAAAATTTCTTTAAGTCAATTTGATTAATGTTGTCAATCTTCGTTGCGTATCGTCCTTGCAGAAAAATATGGCCCATTTTATGTCTGATCGCGCGGGGGTGAGGTAAGTTTAATTTTGGCGGGAGGCGGAGAGTGTCCGTTCTGTAGCGTTTAGCTACTATTATGTATTCTGTGGCTTAGTAATAACCGTGAACTTGATCTTGATAGCTGCCAGAAATCTTGAACTCGTCACGTGTTGGTTTATAAATAACACGGAAAAAATGTTAGTTTCTCGTGAATTACGGTATCGCGAAATCTGCTAAGTACGTTTTAAGCAAACGATTTAACCATGTTTTAGAGACATGTGCATTATAAAATATATAGGTAGTTAAAAAACTCAGTACATATGTAAAATGCATATTTAACATGTGCTTTTATAGGAGAATCAATCTAACATTTTACTTTCGTAATGCCTGACATAAAAATAGTCAGTTATCTCAATTAATTTAATTGGTGCTCTAAGTCTAAAGGTAGGCACTGTACCTATTGGAGTAGAGTAGTTATACTTTATAGGCTTATAGCCTTGTTAAGAACGACCAATTTGTAACAATCATAGGTCTGTGTTTATATATCTTCTAATATACCTACTATGTTTACCGTTCATATAAAGATACTATTTATAATCTTTTTAAATGAATAACAATGTAGGGAAAGACAAAATTTTGCATATACATAAATTTAAAATTATATCCATAAACTACAGATCTAGTAGGTATATCTACCGGTCGCACGTTCACGGGACAATACCGTTTAATTGACAACATTTCATTTTTTATAAGGCCATGAAAGAAAAAAACCGTTTCTTTATTTTGCTCTTGCGATTACAGAAAAAAATTAATTTCATTTTTTTATCGCATATTTTAAGAGAAATTAAATAAAAACGAAAAATGTGATGATGACGTCATACATACGGAGGAATAAAAATGCGCCTTAGCCTAATTTAAAAAAAGTAAAAAAAAAACTATCACTGACATTTACAGCGTATGGCATGTCAAATTTCATATTAATGTCATTTTTGCTTTGTGAATTATTCAAGTCAAGAATTCAAGTCAACAAACTTTTAAATCGTGATAATGTGTTTTGGTTTTCTAATTTAATTTCATTAGCGTGATGTTTGTTTGACTGGAGTTGGACCATTTTATTTATATTATGCAAATAGTGCCTATAGTGTTCATAATTTTCTTGAAATAAAAAACTTTGTTTACTTACTTAAAAGTTGTATTTATTTAACACTTTCCAACATTTTTGGGATATTATATTTGTTTTCCAGAAATTTTCAGCACCCCTTAACAAATCCTGCATAAAGTCATCATCATCATACTTGTGAATAAGTTTCTTTTGGGAAAAAATGTATTCCTCCGTATGTATGACGTCATTTGGCGCTTACGGCATTTTAGAATGAGATGATTTTAAAACTCAAAAAGATGAATGAAAACTTCAATATTTAGAAAAAGCAAAAGAATGATTTGATCTAGTTTTCATTAAAATAAAAAAATAAGTAGCTTAAAATTTTGAAATGTTGTCAAATGTTTTGTGTTCACCGCTCACTAGTTCACTTGTAAAACTACTGAGTTCGACTACCATACTTTCATGTCTTCTCTATTAGGTATACGTGCAAATTATATTCGATGTCTCTTTGCATTTATTATGTATTCCGTGCTTGGACCAAACTATCCTCTCTGGTGTACAGTTAATTATTTTGAATACTTATGTATTTCTACTTTTGTATAAATCAATGGGATAACCAAAATATAACATGGGGCTTCTCGCATAAATAACTAATAAATCCATAAAAATAAGTAAAGCAAAAAAGCTAAACTAATAATCTAAAAATATATTGTACCTATCTGTAACATTTTTATCACCCATACAATCGCCCATGCGATAAACAGATGAATAAAACATACTCATTAAAATAATAAAACGTACTCGTCTTCAACGGGCGTATAGAGGAACGCAGTCTCTTGTACTTTAGGCGGGGGACTGCTCTCCGGCTCCTCTTGCAGAGGACTCTCGTAGATTAGAGTCTCCACCATTGATCCTTTAGAACTGCCAAAAGATACCCTGCGAACAAGTCTAAAATAAATATCACAGTATAAAAAATAAGCACAAAGATAGGTACGCCAAGTATTGAAAACCATCTGTCATTTTAGGACCGTTGCGTTAGTTAAAAAAGTTTCGGATTTCACTAGGATTGTTGTAATTCAATATCAATGATTAAAACTGCAGACATTCACATCGAAATAAATCGATAGTTTTAACCTTTGTCATATCTTTATCGAACAAAGGACGCGGATTTTTCCGAATTATTTGCCTACCTTACTTTTAATCCTATCCTGTTATCCATACTATACTGATGGTTATTGAAGCCGACTGTATGGTTCTAGTGTGGTTCTAGTCCATCAACTACCGTTAAAACATTTCATAATGATAAGCGTCATGATGGCTGTATAGCGTGATTGCATGTGTACTTTTTGCAACAAAGTCGATCGATGCGTTTCTATATCTGTAGGTTAAAGGACAATTACAATTCACTGTCAATGTCGCGTCCATATAGTGTTTTAATTTGAAGTGAAATAATAAGGTATCGTTTTATTTATATTTTATTCGTGGGAATGAATTAGATCGATTTTACCTTTGTATAAATCAATCTTCAAAGTGAAACGACCACGTTCATGTGGTAGAGTGGTGCAAATAGAGATACTGTCACCTAAATTTTAATAAAATTCTTGTGCCACAAAATCATTATCAAAAGTAATAATCTATTCTCGTCAATAACAACGTTAACTAAGTAACAAATGCATCATTCTTATTTGTTGAATCGCAGTTGAATGGACTTTCTAATCGACCCACTTGTAGCTTTTTAAGGTAGAGCATGCTCCTAAACTCGTGCTCTTATTGTATTTCCGATTCGGTAAGAATCTGCTTAATGTTCTTTGTTGGGCTTGGCACACTCCACTTCCAACGCTAGTACTATTAGTAAGACAAATGATACTTTTAAGAATCTCAACACTGTATTCTCAAAACTGCTCTATGAAGTTTTTTGCACTGTGGTGTCTAGGTTTTGCATCAAAATTGTACTAATTCATTTTCTCAACGCGCTTAAAAGATAGGTACCTACTACCACAGGTAATATAGGTACTACTAGTAAGTGTTACTTAGTCTGCCATCTTAAATTAATTATACAAATTCCATGTACATAGGATCTTGTATAGAAGTCTATCCAGTAAAAGGCATATTATGTTAATTAATATAAGTTTTATATTACTTCAAAGTAAATATTTGCATCTATCGATTATTTTACTAAATTTTTTTAAATTTAGAAAATGGCGAAAGAGCTAGGCGAAGTGAAATATGATCCCAACACGGAGGCGTTCCAGATGCGAGCCCAATGGAAAAAGGTTGATATATGTCGCAAGCAGTGGTTCGACCGATGGAGCTGGCTCCTAGACGAGCGAAAGTTTGTGCAATATTGCTATACCTACCAGTACTAGGCCATAAGTATCCTCTTTATTATCACAAACTTACTTACTATTGGTCAATGCAATCTCGCTTTGTTTGTTTCACTTTCATTGCCTAAGCAACCGATTTTAAAGCAATAATGGCGTGTACGATGATTGATAGAACATAATATTTGGAAGTAACATTATGTAACATACATTACCTTGATAGAATTAACCTAATAAATTTACTCCCGTTAATATTTACTATTCATTGTATTTACACATAACAGCTCACAGCTTCCAGAAACGTTATGCAACACATCTATAGGTCATGCAGGTTTTATAGACGTTATAAAACTTAAGAACTTAAAAAGCGAATAGCGTACCTATTCGTTTCGTAACAAAAAGTAAAAACAAGTCCAGTTACCTTTTTTTTTTTTTTTTTTTTTTAGTGGGGAAATCTTGCATAGATACCCACGGCCTCCGGGGAAGAGGCCGTGGGTTATGTCGGATTCCTACCGACCAAAACCCCACTGTGTTCCGTCAAGCCGCATCAGCGACAGGGCCACGGGTATGTGTAGAATTCATCCGTGACCCCATCAGCGGCAGCCCGTCGCCGGGCCCAAACAAGCTAAGAGCCTGCCAGCTCTACCCTCATGGAGCGGCGTGAGCGGAACACGTCTCACGCCGCCTCATCCCACCGGACAATGGACTAAATCCCCGCTCCATCGCCCGGCTCCCCTCGTCAAGGAGGCTGGTTGCGGCTGCGTAAATCAGCCGCAGCGCGACGACGACGCCCAATAGGACGTCGGCGCCGGATCGGGTCCGCGTGAGGATCCCTCTCGCGAACCCGCTCCGCTTCCTCTTTCCGCGAGATCACGTCCTCAAAGAACGTGATCACCGCGCGCCAGGATCTGTCGCTACCCACCATTGCGCGAACAATGGAGGGCAGAGAGAGATCCGACCCGACGACCGCGACCAAGCGAGCACGAGGCTCGGCCCACGCGGGGCACACGGCAAGAGTATGATCTGCCGTGTCCTCCGGGCAGGCGCACCAGTGGCAAGCCATGCTGGGCTCCCTCCTCGCGACTTTACACAGATACCGCCCGAAGCAACCGTGCCCAGACAGTACCTGCGTAAGGCGGAAGGTTATTGCCCCATGCCGCCTGTCGCACCACTCCTGCAGCACCGGTCGAATCGCTGCGACCGTCCGCTCTCCAGCGCTGGGCTCTTCGAGCCGGCGTTCCCACTCTCGGGACCGCCGTTCGGCAGCCGCAGCCCTCCACTGCTCAACCTCCTCATAGGGTGGGTTGATCCCAAGCGACTTGGACGCCGAGACGCGGCGATACACGTCCGCAAGCATCTCGGCGTCCAGTTCCCACGGGGGCGTCCCGGCCATCACGCACGCTGCCTCGAATGACACCGTGCGGTACGCCCTCACTACCCTAAGCGCCATGACCCGTTGCGGTCTCCGCAGGAATGGTCTACTACGGGCGCTTAGGGCATCTGCCCAGATGGGGGCCCCATAGAGGGCCATGGAGCGGATTACGCCTGTATACATGCGGCGACACCCGCCCCTAGCACCCCTGAGGTTCGGGAGCAAACTTCCCAGTGCCCCAGCCACCCCTACAAGTCGGGGGGCGAGGCGACGGAAGTGCTCCACGAACTTCCATCTGCCGTCTAGCACAATGCCAAGGTACCGCATTGTGGATCCGACCTTGATGGGAACCCCGCTCACCCGGATCTCCGATCCAGCGCTGTGCAGCCTTCGACGGCCGGGAAAGAAGATAGCTTCCAACTTCTCCAGCGCCACCTCGAGACCTAGCTGCCGAATGCGACACACCACATCCGCCACCCCCGCAGCAGCCAGGAGAGCTGCTTCGCTATACGAGGCACCGCGCGCGGTCACCAGGGTATCGTCCGCGTAACAGGTTACGCCGATACCTGGGAGATTTGCGGCGCGCAGGACCCAGTCGTATCCAATGTTCCACAGGAGCGGTCCGAGGACTGAACCCTGTGGAACACCGCACGACACCTCCCTCTCGCTCCATCCATCTCGAGTAGGGTACGCCACAGCCCTGTCCGAAAGATATGATCGCAATAGGCGGATCATATATTCCGGAACGCGGTGAAAGTGGAGAGCGTCTACAATCTTGTCCCACGGCAGGGTGTTGAAGGCATTGGCGATGTCCAAAGACACCGCCAGAACAACCTCACCGTCCTCAGTTGCACTCTCCACTGTCGCCCTCACACGCGATATGGCATCGAGCGTGGACCTACCTCGACGAAAGCCAAATTGATTGTTGCTGAGGTCCGGGCCTATTCCCTCTAAATGGTTGACGAGGCGAGCTGCGAAAACGCGCTCAAAAAGCTTGCTCACCTCGTCAAGCAGTACAATTGGCCTGTAGGCAGTGGGCGAGTTCTGCGGGCGCCCATCCTTCCTCAGCAGGACCAAGTTCCCCGTCTTCCACCTGCGGGGAAATTGGCCCCGCCGAAGGCAGGCTGAAAATAGCTGCTCTACTCGGGGTCCTAGAGCCTCCATCGCCAGCACCCAGGCTCGACCAGGGATTCCGTCTGGGCCTGGGGCGGTGTTCTTCTGCTTGAGCCGCCCCACCGCTGTCTCCACTTCGTCGCGGGTGACATCCGGAACAGATGTACCTGCGGAGTCTTCCTGTCCATCAGACGTCGCCGCCGTTGTAAAGGCATCTCTTCCCCTATCTGGGAACAGGGTTACTACAATCTGTTCCAGTAAGCGAGGCTCGAGGGACTGAGACAGGGGAGGGGCCCACGGGCGAAGCTTCTGCCTTACCCGCTTGTACGGCCGACCCCACGGTTCTCGGTTCAGGCCCTCAAGCATCTCGTCCCAGGCCCGGTCCTTGGCGCTACTGATTGCCTCCTGCAGAGCGGTCACGCACTCCCTATAAGCAGCGTACAGTCGCGTTTCCTCTTCCTCATCGCGCCATCTCCGGCGCCGGTGTCTAGTGTACGCCCGCCTCGCAGCCACACAGGAAGTGCGCAGCTGGGCGATTTCGGCAGACCACCAGTACATCCTGCGTCTGCGCGGAGTTGAGCGGGCTCTAGGCATAGATGCATCGCAAACCTGCACCATGGCGTTTGCCAGCCATGCTGCTTCTTCCTCGACCGAACCGTCCTGGGGCGTAGGTATCCACGACTGCACTATGGCAGCCTCGATCAGAAGATCCCTGTCGAGGCTCCGAAGTGCCCAGCGCGGACGCCTTTCAGTCGGGGGAGACCAACTGGAGGCCATCGAGGGCGCAGAGATACTGAAGCGAATATACCGATGGTCCGACAGCGTCTCCACATCGGTAACGACCCTCCAATCCTCGATTCGCCGTGCAAGGGGGGGGCTGGCAAACGTGACGTCAACGATGGATCCACCCCTCTGCCTAACACAAGTTAGTTCAGACCCACGATTAAGAACTGAGAGATCGGCCGCAACTGCCCAGTCCTGTAATACCGCTCCCCGCGCATTCCTCACCGAAGACCCCCATGCCATTGACTTGGCGTTGAAATCTCCGGCCAGGAGTATAGGCTGGGGACGGGCGAGTTCAATCAGTTCCCCCAGCTCTGCCAGAAACTGCTCGAACTCGTCCAGTCCGCGGTTGGGAGAGAAGTATACTCCAACCACTGTGTACCCTCTGATCGATGCCGAGACGCAACCTCGCCGCCGGGCAACTCGTTCCATGACAGCACCCCCCTGCGCCACCAACGTCACCAAGCCATCCACGTCCCCCGCCCAGTTATCCCGGGGAGGTACCGAGTATGGCTCAGCTACGACCGCCACATCTATCATCCACTCCGCCAGACCCTGGAGTAACAGGTCCTGAGCTCTGGCGCAGTGGTTGATGTTGGCTTGAAGAAAGCGGAGAGCCATCGCTACGTCTCCATTCCTTCTACCACCACGGGCGCCTCAGATGGCGCAGGGCCTGAACGCGATGCGACTACCGGGCCATCGCGCCTCTGGCCTCCTCTCTTCCGCTTCGGGGCTTTGCAGGCCGGGCCCCCGAGCTGGTGTCCCGCGGGCAGTTTTGCATCGGCGCAAAGAACACAATGAGCAGCTGCCGTGCACCCTGCAGCCTTGTGCCCATTTTCGCCACATCGGTAACAGACATTGCTTCGGTCTGTGGGCGACGAGCACATGGCCCTAACGTGTCCCACCTCCAGGCACCGGAAGCAGCGTTGCGGCTTCACTGCACCGAGCGAGACCCCCGCGGAGATCCATCCAACAAGGATGCGCCCAACCTGCGCCACCTTTTTTGCAGCAGCAACTGGGCAGCTCACCCACGCCGTGGTGGAACCTCTCGATCCCACGCGCAGACCACTACACTTAACCTGGTCCGCGGGGCACTCACCCACCCGGGAGACCGCAGCTGCAACTTCCTCGGCAGCCACCGAATCATCCAGACCAGTGACCCGCACCTCCGCGCACTTTACCGGTCTGGATACCTTTATGGTATCCTCGTCCCACACCTCACGTAGTCTACTAGCAAGGGCGTCCGCCTCCTTCGCACTTGTAGTGCCCGGAATTTCCAAAATTCGGGCCCCAGTCGCGGCACGCTTAAAGCGTAGGGCGCTGACACCGATCTCCGTGAGGTCGATCTATTGCCGGGACCCAGCCATTACAGAGGCGTACGTGACCCCGCGCGCCTCCGCACCCGGCTGCAGGGTTATGACTACAGCCGAGGACGAGGGAGAGCGGAGTTTAGGAGCCCTTTTTCGTGCTTTAGCCTCCGCCTTGCTTTTCTTCCTCTTCTTCTTCCTCTCCACCAGAGTCCACCCTTGCTTAGGCGGTTGCTGCTGGGGAGCGGATGACGTAGACGGGGCAACCCTTTCGGGACGCCGCTCCGCCTTCTTTCCTTCTTTTCCTGGATTGGCCTTTGGGGCCAGACCGGTACCCACAGGCTGTGCAACAGCCCGCGCTTCGCCCTGGTTTTTATTCGCAGCCTTGGCCCTCTTAGTAGCCTTTGAAGGCGGGAGTTGAGGGAAGTCCTCGGTTAGCACTTGGCTAACCGCCATCCCCCCAGTCCTATCATCCGCCGCCAGTGGCGGCCTCACGCGCCTTTCTGGAGGTAGGCGTTCCTCCAGCACATCCAGCCGGGCGTTAACCATTTCTCCAACCTGCCGCATGATGTTCGCGGTCAGTTCAGAGTCCGTCTGCTGCTGCTGCGCATGTTGTGCGCCCCCAAGCGCGGCTTTCATCTCCGCCATCTCCTTGCGGAGGGCTGCAATCTCCCCATGCAGCCGAGTGTTGTCGGCCTGGAGCCGCCGTGTGTCTTCGGAGGCGGTGCGCTGCACAAGTAGTGCTACCGCCTCTTGGATCGCCTCCGACGCATCCTTTAGGGTCCGTTTCGACGTCCCCTTCAGGTTTGAGGATTTAGCCTCTATGACCGCAAGATTCTCCTCAATGCGGCGCCGTAGGGCTGCGGTTGATTCGTCGACGTCGGTTCGCCCGCCGCCGGCTTCTGCGTTCGCGACCTGAGAGCTTCTCGAGACCTGGGTCTCTCGCTCAGTCTCAAACTCGGGCTTGCCGCCTACAAGCTCAAGAGCTTTCCTTGCGGCAACCATTTCCGCCAGAGTCTTCCTTGCAGAGGCCGTAGGTGTGCGCGATGTCGACGAGCGTCCCTTGCCCCTCTTGGCACTCTTCTTGGCCGTGCGCGTTCGTCCCTCTGTGGAGGAGCCCGAGCAGCTCGCTCCAGAAGACCGCTTGCGTTTCGCCCACAATCGGTCCTCCTCGTATGACTGGACCGTCATGAGGCTGTCTACAGACGTTGCCGCAGACAGTCCACTAGGTCCAGCTTTCCTCCCCCTAGTTCTCATACGCTCCATTTGAGCGCGCGTCCCTATCCCAATATCCGTATCACTTTGCAAATCGTTGTTTTCCTTTGTCCGTTTGCCGGAGTCGTCGGTCGGTCCAGTAACTTTTGGCGCCGAGGGGGCCTGGGAACCCACCTCCTCAGTGTCTTTGCGTAAGTTTTTGCCCCCCCCAGAATACGTGGGGCAGCCTGAGTTGGACTCAGGGAGGGATTCTCCACTTTTGGTGGTACCCTCCTGGGGTAGTTTATTTTTAAAACTTACCTCCATCATCTCCTCCTCTTTCCTCTAGTTTGCAGTACGCCTGCCGGGTTAAACCCGCCAGCCGCTACCTAGGGCTGGGCCCTTTCGGCTCCACAGCGGCCTCATCGGCCCCAACCCCAGTACTAGGTGATGCTGCGCACATACCATCACCTAGGAGTATTATTTAGCAGCCCTCCGGCCTCCTCGCTGGTTTTGGTCCGCGCCGGTTGAGCAGCCGGTACCCCCCATATCTGGGGGGCCTGCCCCTATCCGCCACCTGGGGACGCGCCCGATGGGAGACCAGAAACTCCACACGGGAAGTCCAGTTACCTACCTAACATGTTATACATAAAATTAAAAGCACTAAGATTTTTTCTGAAAGTTTATTATATTTTCTATTTCCTATCAATTGTCCCACATTAAATGTAATGACATAACAAATTATAATTAATATTATTAAATCTCTCCGGCACTTCTTTCATAATGTAATATATAAAGCCATTGCCTTGTCATGTAGGTACCTTCCTAACGATTTTGTACCGTTTAATCCTAGTAAATTACATTACTAGTTATTGAATAAGTCTTCTTTACATTGAGTTGCAGCGGTTTATCGCAATTCGCCGGAGCTCCATCAAAGTAGAAACATTCACCACGGATATTAAATTAATCACAAACAACGAATTTAATGTACCCACGACCTGTGTTGTAGTTTGCATAACGTTTTGACCACGAAATACGAACATTGCTATAAATATACATAGTTAGAAAGTCTATTTGAATCGGATTATAGATTTTACGTGTAATCAGAATAACGATGCATCTCTACTGGGAAACGTCGGAACTCGGAGAAAATAAGGGGACAAATGGAAGCTATAAGTTTGAAGTCATGAATCACTATTTAAACAACAATGTGTCTTGGTGTTTATATGGAATCATATACCTACGCTTCATATTCGCATGTATTTATAATTTCAGACAAGCATTACAGGAATCGGATGCCATTCGGCAGGAGGCCGCCGACGCTCTACCACATGTGATGGCCAAAGCTGAAACTACAAAGTCATTAAAACCTGTACCTATCACATCAACTGGCGTTATCGGATGGCTCGCTGCCAAGTTTGTAATCACTTTTTGCTTAATCAAATATCGCTCTGAATTAAATTCAAATTCCATAGCTTTAAATTTATCTGCGTGCAATGTTTTAATTAGGTTATGACTTGAACTAAATTTTACTTCATGTATTAGTTGTAATGAATAAAAATTATAATCGTATCTGGTACCTGGGAGTAAATTACTAAACGCGTGATTGCTTCATATTACTTCAGGAAAACAATTCCAGTAACATTTGCCCTAGCCCTGCATGAATACCTACTTTCAAGTCATCATCATTCTAAAAGACTGGATTTAAATAGGTTCTAATTATCCAAGTTATCAATACATCACTATTCAAGAATACTTCATAAAGTACTTTAATCATGATATAAAATGTACGTTACGTATCTCATCCATCGTCTATCTCTCGTTTGAAGGGTAGCATCATATATTATCTAGATAGCAATGGAGAAAGCATCTCATTAAAAACTCACTTCAGAAAGAGGTTTTAAATAATATTACTAATCGAATACCATCTGGGAGCGCATTTTCATATTATTTTCCTTGTTTATAAACACTCATGTACTCGTTTTATCAGTATTCATATCATATAGTTATATTTTATATATTTCTATTGTTTTAAATGCATTTATTATATCCGCAGACCAGATTGTCAATTAGAAATTTACACTTCCTGGATCGCCAAGATACCGATTCGACTCCCAGACACGTGGGATGACAAGAACTACCTCGGCTAGAATTATTAAACCGTTTCATATTACGACACTGACATTATAATATCTTAATTTACTGTTTCCTTTTTGTAATAAATATATCTTTATTAGCGCTCGCTCAATTTACAAGGTTTTGATTGAAATTTGCTTAATCCATCAAATATTTTATGATATTATGGTAAATATAAATAAAAATCTTCATACATATAGGTAATATGTATTATTATGATTAAATTCTTTGAGGTAATTTTAATAAACACTACTTTGAATTCCTAGATGATATGCAATTAAATTGTAATGTGATTTATGTGCTGTACTAATTTAAACCTCTTTTTTCATCCTGAATGTAAATAGATCGTTGATGTGCGTTCACATTACAAGTTAATGACGTGTTCTACTAGCAAACACAAATGTTTATTGTTTCTTATAACACCGATGTGTCGATTCAGTTGTTATACATTGTATCTAGCACGAGTTCTCTTTTCTTTTAAACAATGTCTTTGAATGGCTATTTTTTCAAATAACGCTTGGTTATATTTCTATAGGTAAGTATCAAATTAGTAACGAGTTAACTGAAAATTATCAGTTAGCGAAATATTATTTAGTTACATAAAATATTTCATGATTATTTAAAAAAAAATATTTTTACAATTATTCTGGACAGAAAAATAGAGTCAAGTGTTCTAGATGACTATAAATTAATGGAAACTTTTCAAATCAATAAACATTTAATGAAAATGGTATCTTTGTTTTATGTTACATAAAATACTGACCTTTTCAAAGATGTGTGCTTACTGCCATTGCTGAGCAGTTTATGTTTCGGTTTGTCCAACATCCCCGAGGGAGTAGAGGACGATATGGTGAGGTCGCTCGCAAAGGAACTGGAAGAGGACTCCTTCGAAATGTTCGTTCGCACTCGTCTCGCTGTAGACTCTGGACTGCCAGGGCTGGCGGCCAGCTCCAGCGCCAGTCGACCCTTACCGGGGACCGGCGGCGGCTTCTCCTCCACAGGCACCATATACGACAACATGCCTGCTCACTATCGCCACTATCGCCTTCCCTTTACAACATTTATCCTCTCAAACTAGGTTTGACCGTAAATATGTACAAAATACTCTCGCTTCGTATTGTCCATATTAGTTTCAGTCACTACACAACGTCAATTATGGGCCAGGATCGATGATATCTTGACGCACACTATCGAAATCTGAAAGTCTGAAAGATAATATACGTGTTTATACTTTGATTATCAGTATCAAAATGATTTTCGCGTTTGTAAATAGAATTAAATCTGTCATGTATTATCTTTATTGCCCACTACTCATTAACATTGCTTTAGGTCAAGGTCCGTGGCGTGTCCATTAGAATGTTAAGTTCATGTAAATATGGATTTATTTTACTATTACCTCGTATGATGTATGATAAACATATAAGAATGTTTACCAAATATTGAATAACAGTATAAGCGTGGTGCTAAATAAATTTAATATTGTATATAAATAATAAATATCTGGTGCTAACTAAATTTGATATTGTATATAAATATCTAGATAAATATTGGGATGGGAAAATCGAGTCACCGACATCTAAAATTATTGTTTATCTCCGTTGTTTAGCTTCGTTACGCTGCTCTAATTAATGTCTTATAGTGAATACAGACATCGCCGCCCACGATCAAACCTTCGATACACGTTGACCTATGACCTAATTTCTAATTAAATATTTACTCATAACATACTTAACACCATCCACGTGTAATCATAATGTTTTTACGAGAATAAACAAAATAGAACGTACATAGGTATATTGTCAAAAAATGTTATCTTATTCATAAGCAATATATTAGCACAAAATGTATTCTTTAATTGCATACCCCTAATTTCATGAGCTTATCACAACATTAATCTCGAATAATTATTACATGCAGCGGGTTTTAACTTCGTAATATCAAAGCGAGACTATAAAGTCAAATAATTTTGAGAAAGACGGCTTAGACTTTAGAGGCTATTTAACTCTCAGTCACTGGCGCCGCAACGCTCAGAAGATGAAGAAAGTACCTAGGTACGTAGTGGTTTTCAAAGGTTTCGCATTACATGCAACCTTTGCATTGAAAGAATTATGAGAAATTACATTTACTAGATGCACTTTTTGTGACCATGAAAATTATGAATTAGCAATCTCTATTTAAATGTTTCTTTATTTAAAAACATTATTAGAAATATTAAGTTCAAGAGAAAAAACATATCTTCGTAAGTTATGTGTTCACTTCAGGAATCCCAACAAATTATTGTACATGCAGCGGACATGCACTATTCGTGTTCATAAATATAGTTCCGTAACAAATAACAACCTCAAGGTTAAACATTATATAATCAGGCATATATATACAGCTATGTTCAGTATAAGCGTACTGTGTGTTTATTGTTTAAATTACCTAAGAAATAAATATGATCCTTAAACTGTCGTTATATGCGGAGTTCTAAGGCGGAGCTTATCTATAGTCCGCAGACACACGGTCACAAAAAAAAACAACAAAAAATCTCTCCGTGTTTTAAAAAAGAAAATTGCAAAGTTCCCTCTGCCTTTGATGCAGTAATTAAATTTTGTACAAAAGACTAGAGCAAAGTTTAATAACGACCTAGTTTATATATAAGTTCAATGAGGTAGAGAACACTTTTATATGAGTTATATAACTGGCTCTCGGGACATAATATGTAACACGGCCACGAGGGGTAAATTAGCAGTCCTACTGACGAAGTTATCTGATAGATATAATAATTATATACGGTCCCCTTACCAGTGAACTAATTTTCATGTATAATTAACCCTGTCACGAGGCGATTGATTAGATGGTGGACTTAAAGGTGAACTAGTATTTTTCCTAACCATATTTAAAAATCTAAATCGTGCCTGCTTAGGCTTAATATTATTTTAACTAGAGAATATAAAAAATATCTAAAAACAAGATTACACATTAAAAATACGAAGAAATGGTATAATTACTTTGGATTAGATAATTCTCAAAATAAATTGGACGAGGAAGAAAAACCATGGTACCAAGTTCCAAAAACAAAATATATCAATGGAATTACAGTGAGACGTTGAGGTAAACCTACGACACGTTGCATTCCGCTTGCATTGGGCTAGAAAAGTAATATTCCAAATTCATCTATCGATTTTCAAGAAATATACAGTATTAAATACCCAGGCAACATAAAGGTGCAAAATCCATTTTATTTTTTATAATCAATTAATTTCTTATCAACAAAGGTCTATATGCTCGTTAGTTTTACGCGTATTGGCTAGTTATAAAATAGAATTGCATTGAATGCAGCGCAGTTGAATGTTATCACTCTCATGGTATACATGCGGAACCGTTACAAGGCATTGCATGGAAAGTGTTCGATATAGACAGCATCGTGTGGGAATGACAATATAATAGCATTTCTTAGCGGAAAGGTCACTCGCATGCAGTGAACCTAACGAACTACCTGAACTGTGTAATTAGTCGCATAATGTACTCTCTTTAAATAAGCACTGAACGTCAGATGGAGGTATTCTGTTCGCGCCATAGAATTGCGAGTGCAGTGCACTTGCTTTACGCATCATTCAGATGCGTTGATATCAGTTGATATGATGCTTCAAAAATGAATATCCTCCCTCAATAAATAATAAGATAAAAACATGAAACTGCGCAAACTATCAAGGACTTCTAGACTGCGACAGATTCTCTTCACTTGTGTAGATGGTCCTTCTAGATTTCGTCTTTATAAATAGATCTTGCTTCAATGGGAGTGATAATAGTGGAGCGCCTGGGGATTTTCACCTCGGATTAGAGTTATAGTGA
>CAJQZM010026765.1:0-15407 GCA_907164665.1 Colias nastes | reverse complement strand
TTCTCACCTAAATCTAAAAAAGTTCCAACACATGCCCCTCTTTTTATCAATAATCAACAAATTAAACAGATTAATGAAGAAAAATATCTGGGTCTAGTATTGGATAGTCATATGACCTGGAAACCGCATATTGAAAAAGTCAGAAAAAAAATAGTTTCATTGTCTGGTGCATTAAGAGGATTTGCAAAATGTCTTCCAAATACTGTTCGATATACAATTTATAACTCCTTAATTAAATCCCACTTAGATTATCTAATACCGATATGGGGAACATCCGCTAAAACTAACATGAACAAAGTACAAATAGCCCAAAATAGATTAATAAAAACCCTTTTTTGCTATAATTATCTCACTCCAACAAAGAAAATATATAAAGACACTAAAATAATGGATATTTCGCAAATTTACGTCTATAATACTTGTATTCTGATACGAAAATTGTTTAATAAGGAAATTCATACAGATATCACTTTAACTAAGAGGAAGCGAAATTCTAATCTACGACAAAACATATGTACTGACCACCTAAATATCCATCCAGCCCGTACCTACTATGGCTCAAAAAATTTACTTCATGACGGAGTTAAAATATACAATAGCCTACCTACAGATATAAAACAAGTAAAATCATTAGGATTATTCAAAAAGAAATTAAAACTTCATATACTACAAAATGAAAATATGCCCTGAAATAACTATCGTGTATACAACTTAAAAATATAAGTGAATAAAATAAAATCAGCAATATAAATAAAAATAACAACGATCACATACTTATTTACCTAGCTTAAAAAAAAATCAAAAGTAAAATTACTTCAAAAAATAAATGAATATAATATAAAGTGTTAAATATAACATAAAAAGTATATATTTTAAAATAATCAAGAATAAAAATCATTACAACATATTGTGAATTATTATACTTATACAATATATTATAAAAAAAAAACAAGATGGTATTAATTAAATTACTTTAAATAGTTAAGTCAACACTAAATTACTATTTACACTAATTTTTAAATAAACTTACAATTAATATTTATTTTAGTTCATGCAATCGATGTCACATTTAGTTGCTTTATATCCGTGTAAACATTCCTCACGAACACAGCCATCCCGTCATAAGACGATATTATTGCACAAAATAATCTCCACTCACCCGCAATTTTTTTAATTTTTTTTGTCAAGGTGTACAACTTTATAAAATATTGTGAAATGTGAAGAAATGGAGAAAATAAAATTGCAGCGTAACGACACACTTCTTTATTTTGAAAGTTTTAACAAGAATAATCCACGTTTAACAATGGCAAGCTAATATATAGGCTTATCCCCTCCGCGTGGCTGGCTGGTAGGCATGGCGGTGGCATGGCGGCTGGCAGGAGGGGATGTCAACATGGCGGCTTGGCTTGACGGGGGTGACAGGCGACGTCACGTCCGTTACACTCGGCCATCCTGAAACAGTTGTTCCCACAGGAACAACAAAAATAATTAGCTCTCTAATAAATCAATAAGATCTTCGGTTTCCATTTGCTCATCCGAACTGCTAGCACTATCAGAAACTGTAACAATACTTTTATAGGGCCTCAACGAATCTGCAGCTACTAACCCACTAAAACTCTTATACCCACGTAAACCCTTTACACTCCTAATTTGGTACCTATCATTGCCCAATACTTTCGTTACGACATAAGGACCGGAATACAAGTCGTCAAGTTTAGTGTTAACTTTAGATGCTGTACAAGTGGGCGCTTGACGCCATAGCACAAAATCACCTTTCTTATATATGTGAGCGGATTTTCGTTTCCTATCAAAGTTACGTTTCATTCTAGCGCTCGCTTTTAGTATCCTATCTGTTGCTTTCTTACGACGCGTCTCTATTGGTTCAGAAACACGCCCAGGTACCGAAACGTCACACACTGATCTACCCGCCCGAGCGAACATCAAATCATAAGGCTTATAACCGGTTGTGTTATTAACTGTGTTGTTAATTCCCCAAATTATATCGGGCAAAGAATTAACCCAGTTAATAGAGGCTTCGCTGGGGTCTGTGGCGCGTAATGCATCTAATATTGTCCTATTTGTACGTTCTACCTGACCGTTAGCGCGTGGACAAGCAATAGCATTGAGAGTATGTCTAAATTGTTTATCGTTCGAAAATTTCTTAAAGTTCCTACTTGTGAAAGCTTTTCCGTGATCGGTGACTATGTGATCAGGGAAGGAAAATAAGCTAAATATTTTTCGCAGAACTCGTATAGTTTCGATCGAGTTGACTGTACGCGTAGGCTCAGCTATTACGAACTTAGAAAAACCGTCTGTCATAACGAGCATATATTGATATCCCTTCTTTGTCCTAGCGAAAGGGCCTATGTGATCAATATGAACCATCCTCATAGGTTCCGAGGGCTTAGGAATTGGATGGAGTTTACCTTCTATTTTGCCGTAACCGCCTTTGCCGTATGCACAATGAAGACATGCATTCACATATTTTTTGATAAATCGCGACATTTTAGGAAACCAAAATTCATTTTTAATTAATTCGGTAGCGCGATTTAATCCTACATGACCGATGTCATCATGATGCATTTGCATTATCTTCCACCTAGCTGAATTCGGAACCACTAGCCTATTGCCGTTCAAAGTTTTACGATAAAGCCTATTATCGATAATTTCGTAATTATTTTTTATTTCTGCTCCACCGGTATTATTTTTTAATTGACTAACGATCGCGCTCAACTTATCATCCTGACATTGCACCGTATAAAACCAATCCGCTACTTCTAGACGATTCACGTTCATAGTATCTACCGGATGTCTACTTAACGCATCTACATGTTTCATTCGTTCCCCCGGTCTATATTCTACGCTTATATCGTAATCTTGTATAGAAAGCCACCACCTTGCGATACGTGGTATAATGTCGCGTTTAGTAAGCGTAGCGCGGACTGCTGTACAATCAGTAACAATCTTAACCTTTTTTCCTACTACATATACGCGAAAACGACGCAAGGATTCTACAACGGCAAGAGTTTCAAGTTCATAACTATGATACATGCTTTCCTCTTTACTTGTCACCCTACTAAAATATAAAACGGGTCGCAACGTACCATCAATCTGTTTTTGTAGAAGTATACCGGCTATTCCTAATTTACACGCGTCAGTATGTATTTCCGTAGAAAGCACAGGATCGTACAAAGCTAACACAGGCTCGGAACACAAACACTTTTTTAATTGTTCGAAACTATTGTTTTGATCACTACTCCATATCCACGAAGCTTTCTTTTTAGTTAAATCGGTTAAAGGGCGGGCAATGACAGCAAAATTGTAAATAAACTTACGAAAATAACTACACAACCCGATAAATTGACGCACACTATGAACATTGGTCGGTGTTGGAAAACGAGACACCGCTAATAACTTTGAATCGCCCGGTTGAATACCCTTAGCCGATATTTTATGACCTAAATACGTTATTTCATTTTGCAAGAACGAACACTTACTCATGTTTAATTTTAAATTTTCTACTTCAAGTTTGACAAGTACCGCTTGCAAAATGTCTAAGCCTGACATGACGTCATTCGAGGGTAAGAGTAAATCGTCCAGAAATGCCAAAATTTCACGTTTACCATGTTTGTTTTTAACATTATTATTTTCAGTTCTACCTACAGATTCAACTATTTTATTTATCAACCGCATAAAAACAGATGGCGCGTTCGCTAAACCGAATGGAATACGAGTGTACTCGAAATGACCCTGAGGTGTTATGAATGCAGTTTTGTGTGTATCTTCATTACTAACACGTAATTGATGATAGCCTTGAGCCATATCTAAACTCGTAAAATATTTGTGGCCCGCTAATTTCGAAACCTGATCGTCTATGTTTGGCAATGGAAATCTATCTTTTACGGTAATAGCATTTAAGGCACGGTAATCAACACACATCCTACTGTCACCGTTTTTCTTTTTGACTAAAATGACCGGAGATGCATAACTAGATTCGGACTCTTTGATAATGCCGGCATCTAATAATTCACTTACTTTAGACTGAACTACTGCTTGTTCGCTATGCGATAATCGATAAGGCTGGCGGTAAATAGGCTGATCACTAGTAAGCTTTATTTTCATTTGTACTAAATCTGTGCACCCTAGATCTTTTGTACCATTAGCAAAACAATGTTTATATTGTACTAATAAACTGATAAGATCTGAACGTTGCTTATTATTTAACGGACCTATTTTTATGTCGTTTAATTTTACACCACCTATACATAAGTCAGTAGTTGAGGGTTGACCTATATTATTAGAATTATGATTGGCAAATCTATGGCAAGCAGTAAGGGCAAGTACCTGGCTATCTGGCTGTAGAGGAGACTCCTGGCAGCTTTCAGCCCTGGTTAGGACCTCTCCCGGCGGCCACACGATAGCCTCGCAGCCCATGTTGATGACTTTGATGTACCCGTCTTCACCTGTGAGCAGGGTGGATGGAAGAGAGTAGGTCACTCCCTGCAGCTCATGATGCCGAGGCGGTGTAACCACATCGTTGCCGACCTTATTTCCGAGAACCCGCACTTGAATGATGGAAGAGCCAGGTGGAAGTCTCTCTTCGTTGACTGTGACGACTTTAAAGCGATCATGGTCTTCGATAGCCTCAATATCGCAAATGGGATTGGGATCTTGAGTACGATTAAATTTGATTATGCCTTTGCTAACTGTCAATGTCATACCTTCGCTGTTGATGACAGGCTGACCGATTAAAAGATTAACATCGGCCATTTTGATGCTAGACAAGTAGGCGTGGCATTTCATGGTTATACCGTCAATTTCTAATTGAAATTCGACTTCTCCACGACTCGTTGAGAGTCCACCGGAGAATCCTTTTAAAATGACACTCGTCGGTTTGACATCCAATGACAATGCGTTCGATACTTGATCGTTTAAAACGTTGACTTGACTGCCGGTATCAATGTATGCTTTCACGTGGATGCCATTGACTTTAACGACCTTTTTGTATATTTCATTATAAGGGCGTAGTACATTTACTTCTTTTATGTTGTCGGTTGAGATAGATCTTCTATTTTCCGTGGCAATTGTAGAACAACGTGAAGCAATGTGTCCCTTATTTCCACATTTATAACATGTACGTGTGTCAGGTAGGGAGCAATCACGCAGTAAATGACCAGTTTTCTTGCATCTCGGACACGGGTCTGTTTCGACATTGGGTGGCATTGACTTTTTATCCAGGTGAGATGGCCTACTCACCAAATTTTTATGAAACCTTGTGTCGATAGGTAAAGTACGGTAGTCGTCAAGTGCACATAAAAATCCTTCGTAAAGCTCTCCTGGCGTGTGGCATTGGAAGGCTCGAGCGTTAGGTTGTAGCGATAGTGGCAGACCACGAATGATACAGGAAACGCTGGCGCTATCGGATAACTTGCATCGGAAGCACATGGCGATTTTATCTTGATAGTATTTTGTCATCGTCTCTGTAGGTTGCTTCTTCCTTTGTAGTAATTCTTCAAGCATATTTCCATAATCGCGATATCGAGGAAATGCTCGCAATAGCATATCCTTCCATTGTTCCCACGTGTAATCGTAGTTCTCTAGACGATTATACCACTTCTTTGCTTGACCTCGCAGCTTATCTTGTAGGTAAAATGATTTAGTTGTATCGTCCCATCCATTTATTTCCCCAATTTGGTCAATTTTACGAATCCATGCTTGTACCGTGCATTCCTCACTATCAGGGTCAAATTCCGGGATTAAAGATGCAGCACGATGGACTTTTGACTTATTTGGAGCTTGGGGGTCATCTTCCAGGTTGCGTAAAGCCTTTACTACTTCTTTTTCCAGCAGATTCTTGAGCAGCTTCCGTGCAGGCGGTGAAGAAGTACCCTCATCTTCCTCCGACATTGATTCGTCAGGAGGTCGATAAACTTGTGGCCGATGTCGTTTCATCCCGCTTCTGATTTGTGAAGAAATGGAGAAAATAAAATTGCAGCGTAACGACACACTTCTTTATTTTGAAAGTTTTAACAAGAATAATCCACGTTTAACAATGGCAAGCTAATATATAGGCTTATCCCCTCCGCGTGGCTGGCTGGTAGGCATGGCGGTGGCATGGCGGCTGGCAGGAGGGGATGTCAACATGGCGGCTTGGCTTGACGGGGGTGACAGGCGACGTCACGTCCGTTACAGAAACGTTAGAATAAGTGAATTGTAAAATTCTTTGAAAAATAAATGTCTCTAAACCTAGATATTTTAATACCCGAGAAAGGGACATAGGCTACTTTTTATCCCGGGAAAATGACGCAATCCCGGAAATCACACGGGAACGGGAACTATGCGGGTTTTTCTTTGACTGCGCGGGCGAAGCCGCGGGCGGAAACCTAGTGTAAAATATTTGGAATATTTTACTACCTCATAAGCTCATTCCAACGATCTTTCCTAATTATATTTAATTAAGAAAAAATAAACCTCTTTTAATTGCGCCATTCCAATCAGATTATACAATACTAGCTTTCCGCCTGCGGCCTCGCCCGCGTTTTCAAAGAAAAACCCGCATAGTTCCCGTTCCCGTGGGATTTCCGGGATAAAACCTAGCTTATGTTGCTCAGTGAAGATGCAGCTTTCTAATGGTGAAAGAATTTTTGAAATCGGTCCAGAACTTTATGCGTGAAAACCATACATAAATACATACATAATTACAAACCTTTCCTCTTTATAATCTTAATAAATCTTAATATATATAAATCTCGTGTCACAATGTTTGTCCTCAATGGACTCCTAAACCACTTAACCGATTATAATAAAATTCGCACACCATGTGCAGTTCGATCCAACTTGAGAGATAGGATAGTTTTTATGAAAAAAAACGTAAACATGTAGGTACCACGGGCGAAGCCGGGGCGGACCGCTAGTCACTACATAGTATAAAACAAAGTCGCTTTCTCTGTCCCTATGTCCCTATGTCCCTTTGTACGCTTAAATCTTTGAAACTACGCAACGGATTTTGATGCGGTTTTTTTTAATAGAAAGAGTGATTCAAGAGGAAGGTTTATATGTATAATAACATCCATCAAATAGTGGAGAAGTACTGTTATTTTTGAGGTTTCTAATGTGATGTCGTAAAAAATTACATTTTTTCCGCTTACATTGCAAACGCAGGCTGAACCCTACGAGTTTTATCAAAATAATGTACTAAGTAGTATACACATTGAAAAGGTCTACAGAAAAGTCCGCGGTGGTATATGTCTATCTCTTATGGATAACCCACAATAACTTTTTTTTGTCATTTACTTTTAACGACAAATAATGGCTAATTTTCGAAGCGATTTTAACCAATACAGCATTAATCCTTAACCAATTAAATACCTTGAATACATTGTTCATTTAATATAGATCTATATG
This sequence comes from Colias nastes, assembly GCA_907164665.1. Classification (NCBI taxonomy): domain Eukaryota; kingdom Metazoa; phylum Arthropoda; class Insecta; order Lepidoptera; family Pieridae; genus Colias; species Colias nastes. The sequence continues at coordinate 8,003 of CAJQZM010026765.1, read as the reverse complement.
GCCCTTTACACCGTATGATTTAAGTGAATATTTTCGAAGATATTACAGATTTAAAAATTGCGGGACGTAGCTTTTGCGGCGGCACCGGCCGGCCGCCCGGCTATATATTTTATACCCGTGCGAAGCCGGAGCGGGCCGCTATATTTTTATATACAACGTTCACAGTTTTTCTGTAGTGTATTTAGTATATCAGCATTGCACCCGTGCAAAGCCGGGGCGGGTCGCTAGTATAATATATAAATCTCGTGTCACAATGTTTGTCCTCAATGGACTCCTAAACCACTTAACCGTTTATAATAAAATTCGCACACCATGTGCAGTTCGATCCAACTTGAGAGATACGATAGTTTAAACATGTAGGTACCACGGGCGAAGCCGGGGCGGACCGCTTGTATTAGTATAGATTTATGTATACGATCTGTTATCAATCATTACTCCCCTACTATACTACTATCAACACGTTCTACAGTAGCTGCGTGTTTAATAAATAATAACGTATACATAATCTATTTAATCCTGTCGATAACATGTCCAATATCGTTGGTCCATCTACTTCGATGTACTTACTATACTTATAGGTATATCATCAGTACTAATACCGCCATAAATTAAACACCTAATAATGCCCAAACTTCATTAGATCGTGGTGGGATTATCGCTTATTTTTCCACGTAAATAACAACCAATTTCGCGTGGCGTCATTGTTATTTCATATAGTACTTATAGTATTAGTTAGGTAGGTATATCAACACAAGTAAAATTAGAGATTTTGTAAGTCTTCGATGTAAATACGTAGCTATGTGTGTGTTGACTGATATATTGTTTAACGTATTCACAGTAGCATTGTAGTACGAGGTGCAATACAATATTATGCTCTAATCAAAAATTACACTAAAATCAATATACCTTCGTAATTATATTATTATCTACTGATAACTGAAATAAGCAAAAAAACCCTGGTAATTTAAATGCATTAGTTTATTAGTCTTTCTCTCTGTTTTTTTAGCCTGAAATTCCGAACGAATTTATGTTTTTAAATAAGTAAAGAAAAGCCAATCTACTAACATATTATTCTTTTCAATACATCGGTATTATAAATTTCCCCTTATGTATTAAAAAATCCATATTTTTATCTACAAAGAGATACATAGGTACACGCTTAGTATAGTTGATACATAAATAAATACGTATAGCTATCTATGTATCATACAAACATATGTATATTTTATCTCCATCCATACCCAGGAACTTTAAAAACATAACCCTCCTTCTGGCGAAGTCGGATAAAGTCTAATTACCTAATATGACATAATTTATTCAAATGGGACTGATTTCACGCTCAGTCGACTGCAACACCAATGAATGAAGTTCCTCATAAATAAACTTTTAATTGATGTAAAAAAACCTGGGAACAACGCGACGATGATATAAACAATCAAAAGAAATAAGAAAGAAACGAATTGTGACCTAAATCTTTGATTTTTATTGACAAAAACAATTAAACAGGTAAAACCGCGGGGCACAGCTTCTTTTTTTGGTAACTCTCTACTAGCTGCGCCCCGCGGTTTCACCCGCGTGGCTCCGCTCCTGTCGGTCTTAACGTGATGATATTATATAGCCTCTCTCGATAAATGGCCTATCTAACACCGAAATAGTTTTTCAAATCGGACCAGTAGTTTCTGAGATTAGCGCGTTCAAACAAACTCTTCAGTATTATAATATTATAGTATAGATGTGTATGTATATTGTGACTAGGTTTACGTGCAACATAACATATTAGATTGTTATTAGTTAATTGATTCACAAATCACAGTTTATGTACTAAATAGACAAAGTCATTTAATACACTAATGTTTTGTTATGTCTAGAATTCGACCTTTATTCGCGGATATCTAATATGACAGTTAAATTTTAAATAAATGTAACTTTAGATAAATAACTTGTTTTAATAGCTAGCTAGACATACTTAAACATATCAAGGAATTAAGGCAAAGATACCTTAATGTATACAAAACATATCTTATATATTTTAAACATTTTAAAGAATTAAAAGAAATTGTCCTGGCAAATAAAAAGAAAGAGTAGAAAAAAGTAAATTAGATTGCTCGTGGTCTAAGGTATCGATATTGTATGAATTGTGTTTAAAACTTTATAAAATTTTTTCATGGATTTAGGTATAAGTATTCTTAAATTTAAGGCTTACTCGCTCAATTCTCTGCCAATCTATTAAATTGCTGGTACCTATCTACTATTTATTTATTTTATTTACTTACCTACTATGTATTAAGCATAATAACTATCAGCGGCCCCTTGCATAGAAACCTTGATTTAAAATGTAGCTTAATTTTAAGGAGATGTATGGTGATCCATGGTATTAACTTTCAGATGAAGGAATGTTTGTATTTTATAAATGACTACGGTTTGTCTAATTTGATAAATTGTAAAATTGAACTGATAGCAAACTACAATCGGAATAATTACATCGTATTATCGATGATTATTCACATGGTCAGATCAGTGTTGATAAACTTAATCAATGTTATCTTATTGCTCTTTCATTTTGGGCATTATTTATATTAAACCCGTATATCTGTAAATTAAATACGAATCTTATTAATTAATTTATATTATATTTTCAATTTAGACTCAATTCTACTCTTTAAATAATCTCCCGTTAAAAGAAAACACCACAAAAGTAGAAGAATAATTATTATCCAATTAATATTTAATATTAGGTATAAATTAATATAAAAATTAAGCATATTCATGAAAAATTAACAAAATTTGTCAAATAGTTAATTTGGTATCGCATTTAAATGTAAATTTTTTTTTTAGGTTGATTTACTGAACTTAAATTTTGCAGTACTTAGATCACTTTTAATCATACCTACTTAAACATTCCTTCACATTACATCAAAGAGTTACAAACACACAAAAATACCCACAAACACAAACAATACATTCAAATCCTACCTGTACTCCAAGTTTCCCGCTGCAAAAATATACTGACTGCTGTACACTGCACTAAACGCGATTGGTATCAAAATGAAGCAGTAATTCCGTATCTGGTACCAGCCGAACTGGCCCAACTCTAGCAGAATCGAGTCCAAATTCAACACGTCCTTTTTAGACATTTTGTACGCAAATTCAACCCTACAGTGGACACATAGCGCGCGCGACTGCCGCCTCACGTCTGCCCCGATAGCGCTTTAGACGCTACACTATAATCGAGATTGCTCAAACATCCGATAATTGGACACGATGAGAAAATTGTCACGTGTTGAGTGTTAAGGATTAGCTTAATTTGATGTTTTCTATTTTATGTTGTGGGCGGTGGGTAACGTGCTTCTGATTCGAGGCAAAGGTTAAGACGTGTCCATTCCTACGGTTTTGTAAATTCAAAATAAACGTAAGTAACTATTTCGAATACAAACTTTATATTAGTATTTTTTTGTGCTATAATGCCTCACTTTATAATGCATGTATTCGTTATTATAAAACACGGGTAATAAATATTATTTTATAATTTATTATTCGTGCTATCGAAATGAAACAATTCAAGCATATCCAACTAGCAAATATTGTCATCATAAGCTCATAAGCCACCAGCGATTAAAATAATTTATTATTATCGATGACCTAACTTCACTTTAGTTTTGAGAAAATAGGTAAATAATTAACAATCCGTAGGTACCTGCTATTGAATAAATTGATTTTTTAATTTTGCCCTGCTCGAAATGGTGAAGGAAAATATTACGCGCACGTAAAATAATCAAAACTTCGACGACATGGGAAATCTGACAACCCGCACTTGGCCAGCGTCCTTGCAATGGGATGGGACCTGTACCATCATATGCTTGATGATGATAATAATAAATAATATGATGAGACTATTTTGATATCGTAAAATAACATGACATCAACTAAACAACTGTAGTTTAAGGAAAAAGTCCATAGGTTTACTAGATTGAAGCAGAATTATAGATAAACTAGCTTACCGCCCGCGGCTTCGCCCGCTTTGTCTAAAACCTAATAAATTATATACTAAAACCTTCCTCTTGAATCACTTTATCTATTAAAAAAAACCGCATCAAAATCCGTTGCGTAGTTTTAAAGATATAAGCATACAAAGGGACATAGGGACAGAGAAAGCGACTTTGTTTTATACTAGGTATGTAGTGATAAATATTGCCTAATAATTTAGCTTCATCGATCATGTTTCATTTCACAATATAAACACTAGATTAAGATAATAAGATTTATTGGCCTTTCTTTGCATTTTATAACAAAAAAATCTACTGATTTTTTTTAAGGAGAACAATATGTAAGTATTTTATTGGAATTAAAATTGTATGGTTTTGATATAGCGCCTACGTAATAGTTATTATTATTTATTTAATAAAGTATCAAATTCAAATTTAAATTTCAAATTTCATTTATTTACAAGAATGTAGTTACAAAAAAGGTGTTATTACAATGTTATGGCGCTAATACATTCTACCCACTTTCTGGGTGTGCAAATATTTAAATGGAAATAAGTTAAATTACACTACACCAACACTACACAAATTCTTCGCGTCACTAATCACTATTGTTAAACGTCACTAATTCTTCCTTGTCACAGATTCCGCAATGTAATAAGTTCTTGAATATCATAAAATTGTTTCTCCATTAACCATTTCGTCAGTTTCTTCTTAAATATATTTACTGGGAGATCCTTAAAGTTATCCGGTATTTTATTATATATTGTAATTGTATAGTCATAAATATCACACTATTTTTTGCTTGATTTATTCTACATGTTGGAAAGTGCAGTTTATTTTGATACCTCGTTAACATATGCGAATTTACTTCTCCTTTCTTTTTAAAATATTCTGGGTGGTATTTAACAAATAAACATACTTCTCTTATATATATGCAGGTCAGTGTAAGGATACGTAATTTACCGAACATAATTGGTTTGCAACTGTCCCTTTGATGTAATCCGCACAGGGCCCGGATACATTTCTTTTGTGCCACAAATACTTTCCGCACCTCGCAAGACTGTCCCCAAAGAATTATTCCGTAAGAGAGTATCGACGATATATGTATATGCATGGTAGGCATTTATTGCAGCATTCATAGATACAGTATCTCTTAGGCGACGTAATACGTAAACGAAACGCACGTATCTTTTAATAATAGCTTCCATATCCATATAATAATACTAAAATACTGCGTAGATAATTAGGCTTGCTTCGAATTCCACAAATCGTGATAAAATAAACAAATTTCACGGTTGATGCTATGGTTTATGATAAAAGGACACTTTGATTAATTATTGTATTATAATGAATTTGTAATATATTTTTGACTATGTTTTCAAGTCGAAAACGTGTGTTTGTAGTAACTAAATAGTTACGTTTTGTAAAAACAATAATTGTAAAAAGTAAGTAAGTAAGTAGTTACTTAGGTAGATCCATGATTTTCCATATTATTTTTGATAAAGTTTGTAAGCTTATACAAAATGAAACAATAACCCTAACCTAATAAACCTAACCCCGCCAATTCGAGCAAAATAGCAGCATTCACTATTTACACATAAAGAAGCGAGTTGCATTTTGGGTGCAAGATTGGTACGTGGGTACCAATACATAATTATATTTGTATAACATGCAGGTCAATGATATCAAGTATTAATATGATGACTTTGGACTTGAAAATAAACATAGATATACTAAAAATAGATTTTTTGATCGAACCATACATTTACCTGTAATTAACAGAAGCTGCTGAGAATACCTACGTACGTTGTACTGAGCATTATTTTTGCAGCACTAAATAGAATCACAAGTAAAATCAGCAGTAAGTTTTCATCTGATATTTACCGAATTAGCCGATAAGCTTCATTATTTTGTCCTGAACTACTTCATTTAGATCACCCGTTGCTCAACATAATATTATTGTATCTAAAATATGTATTCACTTAAACCTCTATTGAAAATGTAAACGAGGATCCTCTTAATATTACGTACCTACTTAATATTTTACAACTTAAGTTTCAAGAGTAGGTAATATCTGACTATCGCCGAAAATTTTTCGCGAGCACTCTATTTGCACGTGCCTACTAAAAATCATGTGTGTATGTAATGCATCTCAAATTAAAATTCAAATTGTCCCAAAAGAAGATAGAAATATCGAATTTAGGTAAGAGATACGTTTCCGAATAATAACTAGTAGCTAGCTACCTAAAGTTGGTCTTAAAACTTTAAAAGTGCAGAATATTATTGCGTTTTTCCGTTTTATTTGAAAAAGTTCCTCTTACCTTGCCGAAAATTATTCGCCGAAATTAGCCGTTAATTTGAAAAAAGTCTCTCTTACCTAAAGTTAGTCTTAAAAGTGCAGAAGATAAACTGCGCCTTGTGCATAGCGTGGAAGACGATGGCGAGGAGCACCCAGCGATAGGTGTGGTACTGATAGCGGCCGAGCTGGCCGACCTCGCGGAGCACTCTGTCCAGGTCTATGTCACATTGCTTGGGCATTACTAGCTGACCACTTCAGCTATAAACACATCATAACTTAAACTTGTGTCTATTAAAGTCTTCCATAAATAATATCACGAGTAGAAGAAACTTAGGTAAACTAATGTATACGTAGACAAGTCTTTCGTAAATGAAACAAACACTGTTTTTTTAATCCACAAGCAGGTTCTTGCCTTGGTATAAAATATCACTACCTATTACATTGTACTTTTGGGTAGACAAATATGTTTTTAGGATCAACCAAGAAATCACATTACTCAGCAGGACATATTTATTTAAAATGTTTAGATAATTCGCAAATAAAACGTAAAGGATGAAGAGAAATTGCAACCAACAGCGTCGTGTAATATTTTCAATGTCACTCAAAATATTTTCCAAATCTGTCAGTTCAGGGAGATATAGAAAATATATCTTGTACAGTACTCCAAAATTAATAATGCGCATGCAGATCTTCGCTAATTATCGTATTTCCAGAAACACCCGAATCATTGAATCGTAAGTGCCCTAAACAATGCACTTGCATCTTGCACCTTGTTCGAAAGAAATAGGAGTCAATTCAGAGTCATACACAATCGAAAACAATTCGGGCGATAGGTGACGGTAGCCTGTCAGTCAAAAAATTCAAAAATCCGTCAGTCGTCTTTATATATTGGTGGTGACCGCACGTATTATCCCTGTATGGAATTATATAGAGCTGCTGTTACATACCCTTCTTAGTTTTGTTTCAAAGTTGAATTTCCCGGTAAAATGATTATTTACACAGGTAGCAGATAGCAGTGGGGAAAGTGAAAATTAATAAGAGCATAATGAAAGTTCTGATCATTCTTCGATATCAGAAATAGAGATAATCCCTGATTCTGTAAATCCTTTGGACTGAGATTTTAATGATTAGATTTCACAATTTAAATGTAAACCAGTGTTTGAAAATCATTTTTTTAAATATAAACTTTGTCTTATTTTAACCTTCCATACATCCATCACTACGCCAGCTTCAGTAAGACACTTTAATAGTTCTAAGTATAGAATTTTCCAAGTAAATCAATACAACAAATATACAGTGTGTCCGGACATGACATACCGATATTTCAAGGGGCTATTCTCCAGGTATTTTTATCGACAATTCAACCCCTCTACAGTCCCATACCTCACCCCCCTCAAAATGGCCGCCATTTTAATCTTTACCTACCAATTCGGATAGTGAATTTATGAAAATTGTAATAACTTCGAAAGTGAGTGTCACAAAATACTAAATTTGGTTTTATTTGAACAATAACAAGTTGTTCTAGGGACCACTAAACAAATTTAATTGATAAGAGTGATGAAACATACTTTAAAAAATTCGAAACCACAAAAAAACATAAAAAAAATTCCGAAAAAAATTACATTTCTGCACATAATTAAAAAACTAGCCCCATTATGATGATATTTTTTTATTTTATTTAATTAGTTAGTTATGTTAGCTACAAAATGACACCAAATTTG
>CAJQZM010026761.1:0-11721 GCA_907164665.1 Colias nastes | reverse complement strand
GGGTGTTGTTACTCATTGCATACAGATTAAAGGGTTACAAGTTGATGCTTTTAACGTAAATTGTGGAAACAGCATAATATCTATTGAATATTAAATAGTTATGTTTTGAATCCCGGTTATGGATTTAATATCAACTTTTTACTACAATATTTTCCTCTTATGTTGTATTACTATGTTGCATTTAAGATTAAATCTTGGGTGGTACAGATTGGTAACACAGATTTAAGTAAACATAAAAATCCTACCTCTATCTTTTTGAATGTGAGTTGAAACGACGTAATACATCTGTTGGTATGACGTTATTTATGGCTGTGATTTATTGGTAAAACATACTTACTTTTTCGAATCGTATTTTATATCGATACGACCTACGATAATCGTAAACGATACTGAAACAGGTATTTTATAATGTAATGTTACGTTTATTGACATTATGCGACCACACAATATTTTATGTGTAACATTATTATTAAACCTTTAAATCATTATTTGACATTAATTAAAGTAATATCCAATGACGTAGAACTAAAAAAAATGATAATCATAATTTTGATTTGAACGAGATTCTAAAAGATATAAAAATTATTTAAATGTGTTTTTGTATAAGGGTCTACTTTATTGATTTTTTCTTTAATTAATGTTTTGCATTAGTAGAGTGTAGAGAATAAATTATTCAATATACATACGAAAGATAACGACTGTACTTTATAGTTTTATTTTGCCTTCCCCGGCTAGCTACCGTACGTATTTCAATGAAGCGTCGTTTTTATGTCTCGGAAAATATGAACCTAGATACATTATCATAATTCACTTTCGACTTATTTACATTGTAAACTTTTATGAGAATAGACAGGTATATTTTATATTATAATATTATTTATTAAAATGTGTTCAACAAACACGCAAAAATATTGATACTTGTTAGTATTGCAATATTTTCCTCGTGTCCTGTTTAAAATAACAACGAAATTGCCATGATGTAACGGCCTTCTTTTAAATATCAATGAATGCGTAGCTTTATTTTCTGAGAATAAAATATTTCATGTAAATGAACTGATGTACATATTTCCCCCATAACGTAATTGCGCCTGACACTGTGATCGATGGGTCAGTTATATCACAGCGTTTCGAACTTTAAGAAGCTAATTCCAGATTTAATGAGACAGCTCATCTGATTTTTTTAACCCCTCACGCGTCCTACTATAACATACTGATTTAGTTACGAGCAAATAATGTACGTAGGACGCGTGAAGCTTTAATTGATGAACCGGTAGTTCCATGTCGTTTTTGTAAGTGTTCACTTGACACAATTAAGTATACAGCAACTTTTTAAATGCATATTGTTACTAACTTTTATTAATTACTAGCTGTATCATTTAGGCTACCGGCTGCTCTTGCGTTAAAGTAACGTCCCTGCTAAAACGATGGAAAGTTCTCAATTTCTAACTTGTAAACAAACTTTTATTTTGTGGATACCTAAAAATGTAAAAGTAAATGGTTATACTTATTCACTAATATACCTACTCGGGTTTGTGAGATATTTCATTATAAATATGTGAATTTAACCAGTAAGTAAGAGCTCCATTCAACCTTTAATCTAATCGAAGATTTAGATCAAAAGCCATGAAGCGGCTGCCCGCTGCTGGCTGTAGACGTAGGCCCTATGAAATTGCTAATGGAAAACGATACTTTATAAATATAATTTCATTAAAACTTCTGCTTTTCTTTACTCGTATTTTCAATATAATTCACATTTATCCCGATTCTCCAGTAGTCCAATATTCCCAACTCAAGTAGCAGGAACTATTTATTATATAATTTAACATGAAAACGGAGTGGAAGTAAGGCGGCAGGAGAAAGCTGTACGTTCGCCGCGAACCCGACACGTGTCGTTTGTTCAATTAGTGTAGGGTGTCGTATGAGCTAGCGGGCTGCGGGCACCGGGCACCGGCAGCGCACTCGCGACCGCAATCTGCAACGGTTACCTGCGGCCGAAGCCGGAACGTAATGTGATAACTGACCATTGCTTGTATTGCTTACATGCCTCGTAAATTCATAGCCCTTCAATAAATACGTCTTTCCATTATTTATTGGCAAAAATAGCTAGCTAAAGAGGAGAGCTAGGCGCGGTATATTGGGACTTGGGAGAAACTATCGAAGTTAAATATTTTAAAAGCTCTTCTTCATCTTTATTTATGCAAAATTATAAGGTGGATACGTATTATATTGTGTTACTACTTACTCCTTACAAAAACATTGAAAAATAAAGCGTACAATTTTATGACAGAAAGAAAATTCAATGAGTTAGTTTTAGCTAATACTACAGGTATATAATTATAGTAATTAAAGATAAAAAGCTCTTGATTAAATTTATTTTTAAGTTAACAAATAAAATCCTCAAAATATATTAAATTCGTTTATTAGATTGTAAATATATTCATTTAATATTTCAACATGAGCTTTGGCTCTGTAAAAGCTCATGAATAAATGATCTTCAATACTAAATGATTGCCTTTGATAGGAAATATTAAATTAACTCCTTCATTAAAATAACCACACATAACGTAGATAGTAATATTTTTAACAAAGACATTCGGAGTATTTTGGAATATATTAGTCATTAATAAAATATTAAGCTATATAGTACTTGAGCCGACAAAGCCATGTGACGGCGGTCCGCTTTAAGAATTTTAATATATTAATCATTACGTAAAACTCAGTAATATATTGTTTTCGCTATTTGTAGACGATGTGTTTTACAATGTAACTCGTTTCTAATGTCTAAGATACCAAATTAGTAAAAAAGATATATGTGTTTCGTTAGATCCAATTTCAGTTCTTGGAAAAATGAAGAAACTAGTTTCTAATAGACCTACCTTTATCAGATGCCGACAGCGCGCCGCGCCGCGCCATATTGAAGTTAACTTGTAATCATCGTGTAATCTATTATTTGCTCGTAAATATTGCACTTATGGTAAAGCTTTTTGCGCTAATTTGTCATTAATTTAAATAAAAAATACGAAATTATGTATACCTACCTGTTTATGCCACTCTTCTTCGTACATAATCAACCTCTAATTTAATAATTATTTTCCATTGAATCTTGTTTATGTCTTGAAAACAATAAATCCCTAGTTTTTTTTTGTCTAACGACATTGTTCTGAGTGAAAGTGTATCAAAAAAATCTAAAAATTCTTACCCAATGACCTTTCTATGCTCATATCGCTCAACAAAGAGATCATTATTGAATCAAACAAAAGCTTTATCGTGACCCGAATTCCCGCCGACTACTTTTTAAAATTATATTGGAATTGGAATTTCGGAACCCTTACACATGCAATAAATTTTGTTATATTTGTGTTGCGATGCTATCTTAAATTCTCATTCTCAGAATATGTTTCTTCCAATACGTTCAGTTAATAGGTATAATAGATATTAAATCAATGCCAATATTTCGCGATAATTTAAACTGTATCGAACTTAGTGTATTTTGAGCTGAAAGAATTATCGAAGCAACCGGTAGCAAAGTAATCACCGTAAACCGGCTTTATGCTTTTGAGCTACTGTTCGAATCTGATTTCATCAACATCTGGCCACATGCCTGCCGTTGCCGAACACATTGAATTGATAATTATCATATTTAACTACTTTATTGCCCTATTAACACTACATAACGATACGTTGTATGAAAATAATCGGTTTTCATTACTTTATTATTGAGTAAGGATGTAGGAGGAACAGTATTTTGAAGTTGTAATGTAAAAAAATAATAGAATCGCAACGTTTAGTGAGAACAATAAAAAACAAGACCAGTCATATGTGAAATTTGTACAAACTATGTTGAAACATAATTGCCTATTTCATCTAAATGTTCGTCTAAGGTGTCCGAATGTAATTACCAAAAGTCAGAGCAGTCCCGCCCACGAGAGCTCTTGCGTGGTATCCGTCTCCAGCAACCTGCATACAAAACTAAATTACACGATCATTCTTTGTGTTGTACTCTTCAGCTATTATCTTTATTATAGGTTTGTAATAACTTATTTTTGTCAGTATTGGTAATAAACGTTCAAATGGTTAGAAAGGTAATCAATCAATAAAGACATTACTTTGGATTGTTTGTGTCGGAGATTTAACGACTCGTGTTTATATTTTATAAATATCAACTTGTAGGTTGGTTGTGATCTTATATTTGTACAGTATTTATATGTAGTATATTTTTTTCTATGAGGAAAGATCTTCAAATTAACAACATACAATTATCTGCATTTTTAAGAATAAGATGTGGAATAGAAAGCTTTGTATTTTTAGAACAATAAATTTATTTTTTATTCGTTCACTTTAATATTAAAGGTAGTAAAAATAAGGATTTTTGCCTTGAAACATTAGGAACTAACTTGCTAAAAGTCTATTTTAGCAAAAGGGAATAAAGCTTCGTTGCTATTTATAGCTTTGTTTAAAGCTTCATGCAATTAACTGTAACTGTAATGAGTAGTCCATTTTACATTCACCGGCCGCACTGTACCACTCCATCACAAAGAGTGAACATTTAATCGGATAATAGCGACAGATGCCTTTTAATCTCAAAACCGTTAAATATTCTAAGCATTATTTAAATACACAAAGAACGATTATTAATTAAACGCTATTAAATGCCACACGAAGTAAAAATTTGAGTAACATGTCAGGTTACGGATGTTTTTTTTTAAGTCTCATCTGGATTTTGATTTTTAATAAAATATTAGTTTCAAAACATTAGATACTATTTAAATACCTATATAACAAAAACGAAAAATCAAAGGCGTAAGTTGATAATGTACATACTTTTACCATTCACGGTTAAGGTCGTGCCGGTAATTTACGAGGTAACATGAAAAACACAGGCCACAATAGAGACATTCTCGTAACCGCAGAGCCTAAACAATAAAACCAACTAATGGATTCCTAAACAGCTTCCATTTAGTTTTTAGATCGCAGCTTAAAGCGTCGTGACATTGTGTCGACTGTGAAGTAGATCATATCATCTCGAGAGGTGAGTGGCGCAGAGTGGCGTGACAGGGACAGTCGGCTCCTCTCCGCTCCGGCCGGCGACAAGTGAGCACAATCGCTAATTGAATCAGTTGCTAGTCACTGTCTCACTGCTACCAGAATACCGCCTCCATAACATCACTTTTCGTTGACGAAATTATGGTTTCCTCCACGCTATCGCCCCATCTGACGCTAAAGAATCTCTGATGAAACCGCGATACGGGAGTATCAATCAATTACTTGCAAAGAATATCTTTATCTGTATTTTTAAAGGCAGCAAATTTTAAGATTCAGATTGAAGTGCTTTAGCTGTTACTGTTCAACATTATCGGTAATTATTTATATATATAATATGGTTTTACTATTAGATCTATATTAGTAATTTAGTTGTATCAATTTTAATATGTAACGTTCTTTCTCAAATATAACATTTTAAATTACAATATATTATCTGCTGAGTTCGTAAAAGTCTCGGGATTACAAATTCGCATGAAAACAAAAAAAAAATAAATAAAAAATCAGCACGTTTGATAATCGTCTCTACCCTCTATTATTTATAATTAGTAACACTGTGATAATGAAACTCTACCACCTAAATATAATTTTCACGTAATTTCTCTTACAATTTCCAAATAATGTGACTTATATTTTATGGGCTGTATAATTGTATATTTACTGTACATATTTTTTATCGATAGAGCTTACAGCACCAACATTTCGTAAATATTTCATGGCCGTAAGTACCGAGGAGACTGATAATTATTATTGGCCGACAAATCTTCACTTAAGGAACCGTTACTCGTGATTTGTTGCAGTGAAAACATTCATTTCTTCATTTGCATACAATAGTCCGGTGCCAAAAAATATTGGGAGTATAAACGCTTACTGTGAAGGCATATGAAAGTTCTTTTAAGCTATAAGCTCTTATCACCTTTGCAGTTCACGGAGGGTTTATTTATTTATAGGACTGATGGAAATGCAAATACAATTTTTAAGAGATTCTTTATATGTTGCATTATACTTTCTTTTTATATTATATAGATTCATCGCTAATTGTTATAATTTTTTGGCGAGAAATATGTAACTGAATATGTATTGCGATAAATTTGCATGATTAGAAAGAGTTGTGTGTTATAACACAGTATTACAATATCTATACAGTACGGAAGCGAATGTACTTGTGCAGAGAAACGGAGGGGAACTGGCGGGGGGTCGGGCGACGCGGGCCGCGTAAGGCAAACACGCTTAGTTTGCCTTACCTAGCGCGAAAGGACGACGCAGTCGTATTTTTTGTGTATTAATTTTATTATACATAGGTACTTACATATTCTATTATGGCGCGCACAAACTGTTCCGTTTACGGATGTAAATCTACATTGAAATCCCAGAAGGAAACAATATTTCAGAAAGATTGTATTAATTGTATCTGTTGAATTAAAATCAAAGCTATGTATATGTTGTCCTCATTATTTTCTAATCAGATTGTACATCCCAATGCGAATGCATTACTTACTTAAATGTTATAATAAACAATTAAGAACATCCAAAAATAAAGTGTCCACGTAAATAATATTTAGCAGTGCAATATCTGTAATTATATATTTATGAACAAATAATTACATCAGATTTAATAATCGCAATTATTTTGAATGTAATGTTTGAATGATTTGATCATAATATTAATAATCACAATTGTTTTATTTCCCATTTGTTGCAACCCTAGCGTATTTTCGTGTGGCAGCGTAAGTACCTACGCTGGCGGCGGTATCGCGCGACATCAAAGGCGTTTCCTTACTGTAGGAAATAATATTGTAATACTGTGGTTATAATTTATGAAATAAGTATGATAATATAATATTTGCACCAGTTTCCATTGATACCTTTCTCTTCAATTCCTTTTAGTAGCTTGATGTCACCTTAATTATTTATAACATTTAATAAATTGGACCAAACCATTTAAACCTTAATGAAATTGATAAAATTTTCGGCTAGGTCTTGACGCAGATAAAATGGACTAACGGCGCTTCTCAAGTCAATTGTTTTAAACTATTAATTGTACCACTAAGAACAATGCATACATTAACAATGAAACCGGAAAAATCATTTTGATTCATGTAAGACATCGTGACCTACTTATTATTAATGTAGGTAAGTGATAAGTCAGATTAGGTTATTATACCTGCTTTTCTTAATCATATTTAGATTTTGGGAGTTACAAAATAATATCTACCAAAAAGTCAGCAATGATAATATAAAGGCATACCAGAGATAACGTATATAGGATTATAGGACTACGGTATACTACATATTATTAAAGCTATTATCAATCTGAACTAAAGATAACCCATTAACTATTCATTGTAACAAAGTACCTACTTTGAAAACAATAGAACATTTGTAAAGCTTTTTTAGAAAAAGTAGTAGTCCAAGAATCACTATAGGTATGTAAAACTTAACGACCCGTCAAAAGGCTTTTTGCTCAGCTTATTTGATCTTCCTGGAAAATTTTCTTTTCATGTTGTCTTGTCTCAACACAAAAAATGTATTTTTCAATAATGCAATGATAATTTCAGATATTTAATTCTAAGACATTTTATAATACTCCTACTTTCTTCATCCATAGTGTACCAAGACACTCGTACGAAGGAGGGTATAAGATAATAATCAAAGCCCTATCTACTTGCTTATTATCGTCGGGTGTAAACGGTAGCGGTTAATAGTTAAGAGTTCGTGAGATGAGTACTTTATATCGAAGATTAGGATTGTGAGGCTCCATGATTTGGTTTCGCGGGCGGAAACGGGCGCGCCCACGCGCAGGTCAGAGCAGTGACCTCAGAGCTCACCTCACGGGCGCGGGCACACTGCACGTCTACCGCTCGCAAACCTCATTGTTCCACCTTCTAAGTAATAGCGAGCATTGGTTTCGAGTTGTCGGCTAAAACTGCGCGTTACAGGTTCATATAGCGCTGCCCGAGATAAGGTCAATGATATAATCAACGAAACGAAACTACGATCACAGGTTTCACTTTAGAAGTTCAGTTAGCTAATTTCTACATTGTACAACGAACATAATAAATGCAAAGTAATTTTTTAACAATACTTTGGCAGTGGTGGATTGTTTATATGGATATTGAAGCAAATTAATAATAATGTATAACCTACCTACGTATAAAATATGAAATTGTGTCTACGATTTCAAAATAAATTTAATGTTTGCTGATTGTCATTGTTATTAAAATGATTTCAACTTATTGTTATGGTTTTTGATAGAGTTTTAGTGCAACAACGGATGGGCGAAATTTTATCGCTCGGACGAAATTGCAACATTTGCGAATGTCTTACAAAACCTATTTCATTAACGAACAAACAAAAATAGCTGCTGCTTCATTCTCGAATGTCAGTATTTTTCTTATAATAAATAAGGAATATAATAGACATGCATAACATTAAAACAATTTACACTTTTGATTTACGCTCTCAATATGAAACATTAGGCGAAAGGCCCATCACCTCACAAATTACACCTGCGTTACTAATTATTTCGGACACGGATATATCTTCTCTCATTTAATTCTTTATTTGTAACCGTGTTAAAATTGTATTTATTACCACCATCTGTCACCGCAGTAATGACTGCCGCACCACATGGGAAATGTAGCCTAATGCTTCAGTTTAAGATCAATTAAACTTTTCGAGGTCATTATGACGAAATCAATGAAGAGTTAAGAGCGTTTTTACATTAATCTGCTGTCTTTTTATTTTATGTTTTTAAATTGATTATTTAAAATCCTATAAAAAGTGTTCACGGAAGTAGGTACTGGTAGAGCCTTAAATTCGTCTTAACATACATTAAGTTTTGACAACAAAATATAGAATCAATTCAGTATTATACGCGAACACGATTTTTGTAAAAAATTGCGAGATAAATTCTGAACTGCGTAAGCAGAGCATTACAATCAATATTTTCTTTCAGGTTGCTGAGGTATGATCTTGATTTATAGGTGCGCAGCTTAAACTTACCGTATTATTAACAAGTTGTAAATCATATATCGGAATTAGGACCGTGGAGAATCGGCACTTGATATTTGATGACTCGAGTATTAACAATCGACACTAGAACGATTTTATATAATTTACAATATTCACATTTAATCTGTGATACATAGTATATTCTATATTACAACGGGAGTTGTTTATTGTAAATGTTAAAAGTATTTATGGCTTAAGTAATATTTGAAAACTGTATCTTTATTTATAATAATTTAAATTAATCAGTTATACTTTTAACTATAATATTTAATACCTGTTGTTTACTTTTTAATAAACATCATGCTCATCTGTTACCACCTTAAGGATAAATAATTCAGACAATACCTGCGTAAATACTACGTCTTTGCGTTAAAGGTTTTTGTTTTTCCGGAACAATATTATCATGTGTCGATTTTAGCATTGGAAATTATAAAGTAGAGTGTACGTTGATCACGATCTGTGTCGGCGTCGATTAATTAAAGAAATTTTTATATTTTCTTCATTTCGTTTCTTCGAAGTTTTTGGTGTCCTTTTTCATGTTCAGTGATAGTTCTATTACAAGCTTAACTTTTCAACCGACTTCACAAAAAGTTTTCAATACGAATGTATTTGTTATTTATTTTTGCTTCCTCGGAGCTTCCGATTGGGATTATTTTTTTTTAATTTTTTATTTAAATTGAACCGGAAGGTTGGTTCAATTTAAATTTTGTCCAGTTCTGACCATTTCAAGGCGGCTTAGTTTATGTTAAAAATAATTATATCTTTATTATGTTATTTACTTATGCGTTTACAAGAATGTCGGGTTACTTACACTGCTTGTTAGTTAAAAAGCTCTGAACGGATTTTAACAATTTTATTTTATTGGGTTTGTATTCGATTGGATAGTACCTAACTGTTTATTAAAAAAACGATTAAATGGTCAGGATTGTTAAGCAGCTATTTAGTAATTAAAAATAGTGACAATTTTTAACAGTTCCAGCAGGCCGACACTAATGGCAGAGAATAGAATAAACGCTAAGGAATAGAAACTGCTATCGCTAATTATTGACATATGCTCATGACATTTTAGTAATGGTTCGGTCACACTACCAACGACGACGACGACAACGACCAAAATTCCCATCCAGACAAAATTCGTTCAAAATAAAATACTAAAATTTCCCGACATACTGGTACTCGAAAAGAAAAAAATTTCGAGTTCAATTAATAAAAAAATAGGTTTTTTGCGATTTTCGCCGAGACGGTAAGTTAATCATATAATTACCTGGGACCAAAATTGTAGATCATAAAATTATCTATAAAAAACTTCCAATACATTTTTTTCTAGGAGCCACCGTTTCTACGAAAAATCTATGTTTTTATTCATTATTCTCAAAAAAAAAAAAAATTCCAATCACCAGAACGACAGGAAATTTTAATATTTTATTTTTAAGTGTGTTTTTCACAATTTTGTTAAATTGCGACTGGATGAAAATTTTGTTTGTGGTCGTCTTCGTCGTTGGTAGGGTGAACAAAATCCTTAGCGAAATATCGTACGCTTATGACAATTAGTATCGCTAGCGGATTCTATTCCATTGCGTTTTGACGTTTGGCTAAAGGGGCAGTCCTCCATTCGATATTTCCCAGAAACTAAAGATGGAAGACTTGAGTTGTGTCATTTATTTCTCGCTGTAAATTGATTAAAATAATAGCAGCTAGATTCAAATATAATGTGATAGTAAACTATATAGTATATAGATATATGTACTAACTTATATTTACTGAATTTATTTATTATAAGTATGTGATAATAAAATATAACATTATTTTGCAATAAATGTGTACTAACTTTTTCTCTTACATAAGTGAAACACGCCCTTATTCAATTCGAATTAAAACATAAATATTTAACCTGTTACTTGAAAACAACATGTAAGTGAGTTAAAGTTGTTTATATCCTTAAGTCAAAGTCATGAATTATGAAATAAGGAAATGACGATGATGTTTGTATTTCGTATTAGGATAAAGACGTCGTTGTCGCATCCAAGAAGTACAATAACACTTATTTTTAGCTCAGTTGCAAACGTATATTGTGTTGATTTATCTATAAGATTGTGTAATGCGATCCAACTAAACATATGACTTTTACATTTTAAAAATGTGATTTAGAATATAATATTATCTTAGTCCGTTTTCTTATGGGCATGCTTGTATGGAAAGGTATACATTTTTGAGTAAAGCAATGCCATTTGGTACGAATGTTGTACTCATCCACCTAAGCCCAAATCGCCCGGTAGCCAGTCATTACTCCCCGATAGGAGGAAGGGAGGGGGGGTTAAAGAACAGAGCGCCCGGCGCTCCGAAAAAAAATTCTGGCGGCTAAATTTGGAGGTTTGAGTCGAGTTTGGTGTCGTTATCAGGTAACTAGATGATGCCCGATTCATTCCCCATACCAGTTTTTTAGGGTTCCATAGCAAAATATGTCACAATCCTTAAAATAATAAACTTTTAGTAGTGACAAAATCCAAACAAACCAGTATAGTTTTATATTTTTGTATCAAACTTGGTTTATAAAAAATACTGTCTGAAAGGCCATTTAATGCAGATTATAAAAACATTAACATGTAACATATAATTTATCACTTTAAATGTAAAAAAAAATATACAAAGTACAGAAACGTTCGACAG
>CAJQZM010026752.1:0-17074 GCA_907164665.1 Colias nastes | reverse complement strand
ACGTCGAATGGTGCAATTCTATTGGTCGATATTTGGGTCGGAAAAATCTAAATTATTTTAAGCACTTAAAAAAGTCTTCAAATTGGACAGAAAACTGCAAGAAAAGTTTCCACTGAAAAAGTACGAAGCTCTCTCTAGTAAAAGGGAAAAAATAGTCAATTTTAATTTTCCGTTTGAATAACGTAGTCGAAAACTTCGCGATAGTTCGTCGAACGGTTTGTGTAAGAGCGACGTAATATTGTACTTTTTCAAGTCTCAAATATGAAACCAATGGTCCAAACTCTAAAGTAATAGTCGCCTTCTGGCCAAGAGTTTCCATTTTATATCTTACTAGCTTACCGCCCGCGGCTTCGCCCGCTTTGTCTAAAACCTAATAAATTATATACTAAAACCTTCCTCTTGAATCACTCTATCTATTAAATAAAACCGCATCAAAATCCGTTGCGTAGTTTTAAAGATTTAAGCATACAAAGGGACATAGGGAAATAGGGACAGAGAAAGCGACTTTGTTTTATACTATGTAGTGATAGTGATGATAAGAAACTCATACTTCAAACTCAAAGGAAGAAATGTCAAAAATGAAATAATAGAATGTTGCATTAGGCTGGTTGCAGAGCTAGACCGACCGTCAGTGCGTACGTCAGTCGCGCTTGTCATATGTATGGAAATTCATAAAACCTTTCATAGCTAGACCGACCATACGCACGCGTATTGTCATGCGCATTAGTGTCATAGTCATACAATTGTTGATGCGTATCGTCAGGACCGACGGTACGCACTGACGGTCGGTCAAGCTCTGCAACCAGCCTTACACACGAGAAGTGCAGGGACTAAAAATGTGCGACTAGAGATGTAATAAATTAAAAAAGCTTGATGAAACTTAACGAATATTATTCAAAAACGTGTAATTTATATTGATATTGTTCACTAGTTAAATCGTGTGTTTTTTTCCTTCCTTCATGCCTGTAAACTAAATGTATCACAGGATTTGCTTCAAATTAAAAAAGGAATTTTTCATATTAATCCCAGATATACGTGGAACATTCCACGTAATTCTTTGTTGATCAGCGACTTACACTAATCCTTGTTAGAAATAAACGGGTTTTATTAAACTGGCGTTTTCTTTATTAAATCTGTTCAAATATTTCACTGTACGTCGCGGTTTTGGCTCCGGATTTTAATAAAGCATTGTTAGGATGTTATGTCGTATGCGAGATGACGGTAAGGATTTGAAACATCTTCGTAATTAGTTTAAAAAATTGGCAAAGTTATAATTGCATAAACATGGGCAGTTTATATATTAAACCATTCTGATATTTACTTAAAAATTGCTCTGAATAATATTCTATTCAATCCTTCGATCCTAGTAGCAGTTAGATTTTGATGATGTTTGTATTTTGTTGTTTTTTTTCTTCACCTTCTTTGATGAATTTGGATGAAATTTAGTATGCATATAATATATCTATTAATAAGTCCTGAATTCTTTGCCCACTTTTTGTCTGAATCTAGTAAATGATAAAAATTTCAAAACCTTTTAAAAGAGAAAATGAAGGAGGCAATAAACCCAGCGATGTTTTATGAAATAACACAGCGTGCGATATTGTTATTTGTGAAGCCCGAGGGAAATGTGGTGCAAAATCGATGTTCCATTTAATGGAGTTAATAGGATTCTGTGTTGTGAGCTTAAGTGTTGAGGTATTGAATGAATACTGTTCATTGTGTGAATAAAAGAAAAAATACCCTCATCTCTTGAATTTCGCTGTGCAGACTTTCTGCGATTGTCCAAATGTGTCGCGGTCGTGAGCGTTTTAATAAGAGCAATTATACGAATTTCGCTATGTGGATCTTTTACTAACTACTAAAAATAATACAACTTCACACCTCTCACTCTTCTCTGATCGACTACAAGTAGAATGTGTTATTTGTAATCGTCATATTTTAATTGGAAGTCATGTTCGTGGAGTTAGTAGTATGTATGGATTTAGAAGCAGTCGTCTAGACAATAATCAGCTCTTAAAGGAATTAGTGCAATGGTGTAGTTGTAGTTTGTGTTTATTAATTTTGTTTTTGTAGCATTTTCTATGTCTAACTTTTAATGCCGGTTTTCAACTTTTTTACTAACTATCACGAGGATTAAAACTTAGTGATAATCTGTATGTATAAATATTACATATATTTATAAATACAGATGGTTGCCAGGTTTGGCGCTGTTTTCCCTCGGAGAATATAGAGAATTTTCCGTTCTTTTTTATTAAAAACTAGCGGTTCGCCCCGGCTTCGCCCGTGGTACCTACATGTTTACGTTTTTTTTTCATAAAAACTATCCTATCTCTCAAGTTGGATCGAACTGCACATGGTGTGCGAATTTTATTATAATCGGTTAAGTGGTTTAGGAGTCCATTGAGGACAAACATTGTGACACGAGATTTATATATATTAAGATTTCATTATATTTGTTTGTCACGTAATTTTGTAACGTATTGTTAAATATGAGGATCCATTATTTTCAACAACACCATTATCATTTTAAATATTTGCCTTGTTATAGACAGACAGTCAAAATAGGAGGATATTGTATAGTGAATTGCGGCAGTCTCAAGTGTCTGTAGCAAGCTAGCCATTAGCAGTGGAATGGGAAATTGAGAAACCCCTGGAGTCTAGGCTAGAGGATATTTTCTATGCAAATACGGTACGTTCCGTGTTATAATGTTCGTATCTTTTAGTACCGCTCTTGCAGACTCCTTGCGCCCTGGTACTTAAATTATCTTCACGTATAATGGGATCAAATTAAATTTATGATCTTTATTATATTTTCAAACTTAAGGAACTCACAACATGAATTTTTATTAGGTACAAAAAGTAAAATAATTTTCAAAAAGATGAACACTATTAATTCTTTTGGTACTTACAACATTTTTAATAATTTATTACTTAGGTACCTCATTTTTAGGGTTCCGTAGCCAAAATGGCAAAAACGGAACCCTTATAGTTTCGTCATGTCCGTCTGTCCGTCTGTCCGTCTGTCCGTCTGTCACAGCCGATTTACTCGGAAACTATAAGTACTACAGTGATGAAATTTGATGGGAATATGTGTTGTATGAACCGCTACAAAAATATGACACTAAATAGTAAAAAAAAGAATTGGGGGTGGGGCCCCCCATACATGTAACTGAGGGATGAAATTTTTTTTTTCGATGTACATACCCGTGTGGGGTATCAATGGAAAGGTCTTTTAAAATGATATAAAGTTTTCTAAAAAACATTTTTCTTAAAGTGAACGGTTTTTGAGATATCAGCTCTCAAAGTCGTAAAAAGTATGTCCCCCCCCCTCTATTTTTATAACTACGGGGTATAAAATTCTAAAAAAAATAGAGGTGATGCATGCTAATTAACTCTTTCAACGATTTTTGGTTTGATCAAAGTATCTCTTATAGTTTTTGAGATAGGTTGATTTAACTGTAATTTATTATATTTGCTGCTACGGAACCCTTTGTGCGCGAGCCCGACTCGCACTTGGCCGGTTTTATTTTCAAGGTTCTTTTTCATTATTTGCATAGCGGATTTTTTTGCGAAACTTGACACTTTATAATTTTTATAACTTCTTATCTATTTATTATTTATATCTACTACAAAAGAAAATCAAAAATCCCTGTGACATTACTGGAATTTGGATTGCATTCCGTGGAGGAATTTATTCTGTAAATAGTGTACGTGTAACAACGTAGACAAACCTTTATTAGATGGAAGCCTGGAAAAATATTTGTAGTGTGGTGATAAAATAGTTATATTTAAAGTTCTCGAAGTCTGGATAGTTCCAATAGCTTACTGTTAAACTTAATAAACACGGTGAAAATATAATATTTCAATTAAAATATAAAAATAATAATATTATTTGAATTTCAAAGTAGCGAATATAACAAATGTATTTCCCGAAATATGTGAAGTGCTAATTCATTCAAAATTTTAATTTTATCTGTGCCATAACCGAAAGCTAAAAAGAAATGCACCTATATAATCTGTGCTCAATAAACGAATAAAAATAATTAGTTGTCTATATTCGTTGGCGCGCGCGGAGTAAACTCCTCATACATATTGAAAGGTAAAGCTTTGATTGCAGCGCCGTAGAGGAGCTTGCGTTTTTGGAATTTTAATTGATCTAATAGTTTTTTTGGGCCTTATTTTGTTGCTTTCTTTATTGGTTTCTAAAATCTGTTTTATAAATTTTCTTCATGTTTTTTTCGATGTTTGAAAAACTAAATCGAACTCATTGGAAATACACTATACCACACTGTACATATATTTAAAATTGATATCGATTTTACACAAAAGGTGTGGTTTTGTAAAAATAGATTTTTAATCATCGTTAAAGGCCGTGAACAAAACATGGTGAAAATGTTTTATTTAATGCTATTCTTTTTAGGGCTGATTTTTCAATCCTTGGTTAAAACTTATTCGTCAACTACCATTTTAAAAACGTATTCTAATTGTCCGTATTTGACAGTTTACGTGACATTTAAATTTTATCGTGTAATACTTTATTGCACGAATAAGTTTTAACCAAGCATTGAAAAATCGGCCCTTAATTTTTAATTAAGGGCCGAATCTTAAAAACTAGGTCACATAGTATGGGAACGTTCCCTGAAATTGGCTGTCACCAAAATGTATAATGTATCTCTTCAAATCGCATTATCTCAGGAATGGTAACTCTTGGGAAAAAAATCATAGAGACCATTTTTGTAGAGAATTATAAGATCTAGAAATTTGATTTGAGGCCTTTTTTTTAAATTTACAGTTTTCGAGAAAATCTGAAAAAATCTGAAATTTTGACCTTTGACCCCAAATAACTTTTGAAGCACACATGGGATAAGTGGGGACTTTTCAATTTTTATTTGTTATGGTACACTCCAGCTCCTCACCAAAATTTGGCTTTGTCGGAATTATCCTTATTTCAATACTATTTTCAAGCTTAATTTGACCGGATTATTAGCTATGATTTTCCAATGAAAATGTATAATTTGTAAAATATGGCTTTAATTTTAGGTGTTATGCAGTTCTTTAAAATATTGAATTACTAATTACTATCACCGGGTGATACTCATATTAAAAAAGGGGATCTTTTTTGCATATTGACTACCTACCTACTCTAGTGATTTTCTTCTATTATTTATGAGTGGAATAGCCTATTTCTTATAATATCGGGTGCCGGACACGAACACACGTATAGTTCATTCAAGAATTGTTTCGCTCACTTCACAATACACTCGATAGCTATTTAGCACCTTTAACAGTACAAACGTCGCATTGACTACCAGTTGTTATTACAAAGAGCCATTCCCTACAACGTTATCTCCGTATAGAAATGAGCTCTGCAGCGACACAAGAAATGCATTGGCAGCGATGCAGCGCTGTATGGGGTGGCTTTGATTCGTTCTAGTAATTGTCGCTTTCATATTTATGTAGGTTATGGTACTAGGGTATTATGAGTAGGGTAGTGATTAAAATGTAAAGAAAAAGTAAAATGTGATTAATTTTATGGTATGTAGGTATAAATATTACATAATTTTATTTGTTTCTACCTGTTTTGAGATAATAGCTTTTTTAAACAATATTATTTTTATATTTTTTTTCTATTTTACCTCGCCATCAATTATCCTGTAAAACACGAAACATAAAAAATTGTAAACATTACATTTGTTTACTTAATAAGTGCAACCACGTCCTTATTTGTGTACAATATTAATAATATTCACTCACTGAATAACCTAATTAAACTCAAACTCAAACTCAAACTCAAACATTCATTTATTCAATTAGACTACTATTTAGTAGCACTTTCGAATCGTCATTACATGAGTATTTTTAACATTTACCACCGATTCGGAAAGCAGTATCTATGGAGAAGAATCGGCAAGAAACTCCATAGTTGCTCTTTTAAATTATGTCAATATTACATAATATGTAACTTATATCTAACTACATAATATATCATAATATGCCAAAGAACTGTCCTGTGGTTTTTACGCGATAACCCTCCATGGGTCTTTATCGTCCATATATTCCTGAATACTGTAGTACGCTCTCTGAACTAGTACATTTTTTATATAAGTTTTAAATTTAGAACTACTAAACTCTTTAATATTGTGAGGAATTCTATTATATAAGCGTATACCTTGACCCATAAATGAATTTTTAACTTTAGCTAATCGGAAAAATGGCATTTCAATTCTATTCCTGTTCCTTGTGCCATAATCGTGTCTATCTCCTACTCTTGTGTGTAAGTCGGAGCTTTTGTGTACATGCAAAATATTATTAAATATATACTGTGATGGTACAGTAAGGATACCAGTATTCTTAAAATGATCTCTTAGTGAGTCCCGAGCACGTAAATTATATATAGAGCGAATGGCTCTTTTCTGTAAGATAAATATAGTTTCTATATCTGCAGCCCTGCCCCACAGTAGAATTCCATAGGACATAATGCTATGAAAGTAGCTGAAATAAACCAATCTAGCTGTATCTTCATCGGTGAGATGCCTTATTTTTCGGACTGCATATGCAGCTGAACTGAGCTTACCTGCAGCGGTGTTGACATGGGCTCCCCACTGTAGTTTCTCGTCCAATGTTAACCCTAGAAATACAGTAGACTCAGTAGGATGCAATACCTCCCCGTTCAAGGTAATATCTCTGTTTAACTTTAACTTCGCAAAGTATATTCCCGGCATGAATAGAGAAAATTTAATATCACAGATAAGTTCAGACTAATTAGTGCAACATGAAGGGACTGGGATTTCAGCAATCTGGGGTGTTAGGTTTCAATTCAATAGAGCTTAGGGTGTTAATTCACCTGTGTCCTGTGTGTAGACTAGCATACAAGAGGATTAAGTTAATAAATAGGTATGGAAATCTATGAATAATGAAGTGTTTACTTTATTAAAGTATTATTGCCTTTAAGGCATTGGAATAAAGATACAATTTAAGGATAATCCTATATTTCTTATTTTTTATCAGATTCATAGAGAAAATATACTTCTTTTCATAAATTGGAACTACAAAGTATTCTATTGTCATTAGACCGCTTATAAAGATAAAAGTCTACAATTGAACATTCATTAAAAAGTTGTCAATGATATAAAACCGATTGCTATTCGATATTAAAAGAGCAGTCGCGGATTAATATCGTAGATACTATAAAGTGTAATTAGTTCAACATGAAGAGGCAGCTTCAGAATACCTTAGCGTGTCATTACGGCGGCTGGGAAGCGCTACAGCGCTTGAGGGGCTAATTCCCCTTTGAGTGTCAAGAGTGGCGCAGGTTGAAGTCGTTTTTTGCTCCCTTCCTAGTACATTTTTAAGGATTATTTTATGTCCTGTGATACTAATTTTGTTGTGGAATATTAATTCGATAGGAAAAATGTTTTTATTACGTATATATATATATTCATATTTATGTTAAAATTGAACAGTGAAGTTAATCAGAAAGATCATTTCAATATTACGGAAAGCCCATTTCATGGGAAAATCATTTCTGATACCGTTTTTCCAAGTAAAAACGATATAGTTAATTAAAATGGCGCAACAGTTGAAAATGATTTAATATTAATAAAAAAGAGCTGCAGGGTCATCCACAAGCGCCGCTGGAAGGTTCTAGAAACCTCGAGAGGGCAATTTGCCACTAGCGTTGCTCTCGTGATACAGTATTCCAGTTTCGCGCTCCTCACGGCTTATGGCAGCCTGGTACTTTTGGCAGCACATTTTTTAACGGTGGATTATTTGTATGTGAAGTAATGTTTATATAGTGTGGAAATATTCGATCGGCCCTGGAGGGAAAGTACTTAAAATACTGAAGATAGCGAATTTTGCTGAAAGGAAACATTCTTTTATTTTTAAAAAGAAATAGAACTGCATTTAAAGATTTTAGAAAATTTACTTGCATGGACCGGGTATCGGACTAAGTAACTGAAACTTTGCTTGAAAGGATGGATATTCGTTATTCAATCATGCAGATGAATCTAATAAAATTTGTCACATCAAATATATATTCACACAGATATATCTTTTTCTGTACCATTTATTTTATCGTAAATACAAATGTCGGGCATAAATGTGGTTTTATACTCGTATATGAAAAATAAAAGTTAAATTCCAAAACGTTTTCTCGCGTAAAACCGTACAGGAGATAATGCAGAGTTTTTGTTGCTACGTAACTGTAAATGTGTTCTATGCGACGTAGGAAATGTAAAATAAATAGCCGTGAGCCTCGGCTCTAGTGTAACATTGTTTATACTTCTGTATGTGCTGTTATTTTCTTTATATATTGCTCATCTGGTGCCTTTTGTCTAGCGTGTGATGCTTTTATCACCTACGTGCTTCTGTTATGTTAATGGGATTGTGTTGTAATTGCTTTTCGTTTTCATGTAATGTTTGTTTTAAGTTTTCAGTAAATTGCGATTAGTTTTTGTTTTTTGTAACTAGTTAAAAGTTAAATTATTGTTTTATGTTAAACTTAACTAAATTGAAATAATAAACTTAATTTGATTATCGACGTTATTAACATTGCTTATAAAGGTCACATCTGGTTGGAATTGATTCATGTAATTGTTTAATGTTTATGGTCCTCATCTCAAAAACTCTATCCGATGTAAAGTTTTAATGATACTTACATATCTTATACGACGCTATTGTCCATAACTTTATCGAATAAATTAAAATCATGGTTTTCATGCAAAGTTTGTCCCATACCTGTTCAACTATTTAGACCAGCCAGGAGCCAAACGACCATAGAGAACCTCACCAAATATAATATAACAGAAGGATACGATAGCGGGTAGATCAAAACCATCTATTTACGTTCACTTAAACCTAGATGACAATTAATTAAAAGACATTATAAAGAAAATTAATGTTTATTTGTATTCAGTATAAGGTCGATAATAGCATATAACACCAACAAAGATCTACTATACATAAACATTATAAAGTAAATTAGTATTTATTCGTATTTAGTAGAGGTCGATATTCGCATATAATAACAAAGCTCGTCAAGTTGAAGCAGCCGCCGTCACTTAGCGCTCACCTTTGACGCAGCCTCCAATGTTTGTTTACCATTATGCCGTTCAAGGGAATGCAGATAAGGGCTGGCACACGCTTTTGTTGAACTCTTGTATGTGTAAAATTACGAAAGATCACGGGAAAGTTTAGGACGTTTGTCGTGGTCTGAGTCTGGATGGTTTGTGAAATTCGTTGTATAAAATATTCATGTAATCAGACTGCAGTTGCAATTGCAATCTTTGATAATATCAATTGCAATTGATTGCAGTAAACTTTTTTTTTTATTTTCACCCGTGTTATGACTATTTTTTATACTGTAGGGATTTAATAGCTGTAAGAGATAGATCTTGTGTTTGGATAAGGAATATAGTGTACCTGTGTTTAGTATCATAGTATTATGGGTATTATTGCTCGCCTTGAAGTGTTCATTCTTAATATGATTAAACTAGCACCTATTTGTTGTAACTTTTGAAAGAAATACTCGTAGAATATACACGTGGCAGCCCTGGCGCATCCGTTTTCTAAAGAGGTTTCCCCCTTTATTTTCGTCAAGTAGACGCTTACTCAAATTTAGGGCTGTAATGAAGGACTTCAGCCCAAACGACCCTCTATCTCGAATTTTATGTAAAGTACCTCGACGTTTACATACTTACGGTTAAACGAATTTGTATAATCGTAATACATTTAAATTTACACGATAAACAAAATTTACATGAACAGTTATAGCATTTAAAATTACATTGAAACTATCACCCCACATTTAAATTTCTTCGGTAAATAGTTGCTGAAATAACAAAATTATTTTATTTTAAAATGTTATTTACTTGACACACCAGCGATTTAATTGAGTACCTATGTATCATAAAAAATGTATGGATATTTTAATTATAAACATTGTTTAAAAACACTGTTAAAATAAACAATTATTAATACCATCGCTTCGATAAGAGCTATTACGGTCAATGACCCCTTCAAAACTTACAACACATCGTGGCCAACTTTCAGGTTTAGTACTTATCATACAGGATGCCTTAGTCGAGTTATCACGTGCACCCAACTTGGCAAGCCTTCACACGGCAGCCACTTGGCAATGCATCCTGTACAATCTTCCTGATTGTATTCTTGGAGATTTTTATTCGAAAATTCAATAATTCGTAACACCCTGTATGTAGGTGCTACGTGCGGCGTAGCTCGTAGCACAGTGTATGTTGGGTATGTAGGGTTTGTGGTTGTTCATAGATTGGGTGAAAATTGTTGGAACGATTATGATGAAATTGTTTGTAGAGCTTGATAGATATAAGGTGCAGTATATGTATGTTTTATGATCTAGTGTCATAGTGTTAATAATAAAGAATGTAATAAATTATTACCAACATGGAGAAACTTCGCAGTTATTAATAAGGTTTAGCCAATATTCACTTTTAATATAACATATACTTATTGAGTAAACGATTTGACTATTCAATGTTCAATTAATGGAAATTCACATATTTGCAATTACAAAATATTTTCACCACTGATATTTTCCGTATCGACTTTATAAGCTTTGAATGTATATAATAACTAGTGGTGAAAGTAATTCGTGACTTGCATCTATCTTAATCAATCCCATTTCAAAACGGTTAATTATATTATATACTATCAAATCTGTTCAGTCCAAAGATAATCAACGCAAGCGAATCTCGCCCCTATTTACATTACACACGTATGTAATTAACTCGTATTTTTGTCTGCAGGTAAGGCAGTCGGTGTTGTTAACTGCATGGCATGCTAAGTAGACGTGTGACATTCTCGCTGCCTTTCCGTCGGTAAGACAAACATTTGTTGGTGGTGGCGGGTGCAGCGGCTAACAACCTTTTCAAATATTTTTAATTTTAATTTTATTAATTTTATTATGTAGTTGATTAAGATTTTGGTGGTATTGTTAAGCGAACGGAAATTAAATGAAAATATAGAAGGTTAATGTAATTAGTAGGTATACTTAATTGAAATCGAGCAATTTTAGGATCTTTCATCAAAATTGCAATCATGAAAGGAAGATCTCTTTATATTCATGTTAAAGTATGCCTTATTAAGTGCAAAGTCAAATTGTGTAAAATATACTTTATTAGGTAAATTCAAATATGTGTACTGTGTAGATTTTGAAGGACCTTACTTTCAAATGCGCGCCTTTGTTTTATTAATTTTTAATTTGGTTCGCTTACACAGTAGTTTCAAATACTTAAACTGCATAACAAAGGTTACCTGCCCATATTTATTTAAGTTATTCATTGTTAATAATAACTAAGCTACATATTTCATTCGTAATTAACTTTCGCAAAATCGTAATATAATGCGCACTTTCATATCGCACAATAACATTAGCTTAAGAGGGCTTATTCAATTTAACGCAAGTCAAAATCTCCGCGATCTATTACGATAGATCGCGGCTTGCGCTATCCTTTTACTATGAACAGCATAGGTCCACAGGAGAGCGCCGAGCAACATGTCCTCTCTCTGGAAAGGCTCGCTGCCGACTGATTTGAATCGGGTCGCGCGCAGTGTTTTATAGTACTTTAAAAAAAATTATAGAAAAATAATAGAGGTACCTTAGTTGATTTTTTAAATTTTATCTTATAAGTAAGACATTCTTTTATTGCAATATGTATAAATTATATTCAATTAAGTCAAATATCTTGGTGAAAATAATCATTTTATCGACTATAATTTCTAAAAAAATTCACATTGTTCGGATTTTAATTTCGTAAGTTAGGAGTCCAAAATAAAAAAATCTTTTAACTAACTATTTTAATAAGGATTTTTGCAGTTAGTTAAAAAAAATTGTGTGTTAGATCTGTCAGCAATTTCAGATATTTTTAGCTTCGAAATTGACACTAAAAGTGAAATCAAGTAATCATCGGCTCAGTTATCTTGATGGTATTCACAAATACTATATTAATTGAAAAAAACTCTTAACTAACTACATAGATAATAAAATTTCCTAAAATTATTAGTAATTCATATGTTTGTAAGATAAGTGGTTGATGGACAATCTGGTTTGAAAAATCACATATTTGAGCCAAACAGCGCACGGACCGCGTACACGGCCTTAAGGCTTAATTTATACACGCATAATGTAACACATCAAGTACGTATATAAAGTAAATTTAAATTTTACTTCACATTTTTAACAAACTATATTAAAGTAAGTTTGAATTCTAATAGTTTTGCTACTATTACAATTTGCATCTATATCTCATCGATTCAATATTAATTTTATTAACTTAAATTTTAATTTTAATTATTATTAAAAATAATAATTACGGAAAGGTTGACAACACCATGCAAAGTGCATAATTAAGGTCGGCGCACACGCACCGCTCATTTGCACCTGTACATGTTAACGCACACACGCGCACGCGCAAGCTTACAATCAACATTTGTCATTTGTAAATATCCATTTGTATTGCGGTAGAAATAATTGAGTATTGTTCTGATGAAGTGAATGCAATCAAGCTTATTGAAGAGAAATTCTTTATGTACTTGATTCTTCTTCTCTCCTTATGTTTAATTTTACGATTAATTATATAGTTTTTAATATACATATAGGTAGTAATTGCATGTTCCATAAACAGGGAGAAAAATAGTAGGTAGTAAGTAATCCATGTCTTGTGTAATTTTCATAAAATTCACGAACAATTTTCTTATAAGTCTCAGACCGAAAGTCTTCCGAAGTTTGACTCGATTATTTAAGAATTTGATGTTTAGAGATAGCTAAAAGGAGTGACATAGGTTTTTTACTTTTTTACCGCGGTGAAACATCTCGTTCCCGTGGGAATTTCCTTTGACCACGCGGACGAAACCACGTGCGAAAATCCATTTCACATAGTATAAAACAAAGCCGCTCTCTATGTGTCTGTATGCTTATATCTTAAAATTACACAACAGATTTTGATGGGTTTTTTTAATAGATAGTAATTCAAGAGTTTTAGTATATAATTTATTAGCTTACAGACAAAGCGGGCGAAGCCACATGCGAAAATCCAGTATAACATAGTCATATTGACGTATGTATATTTGTATATACATCTTCACACAAGCCCCGAGTGCAGTGAACACTGGCAGGCTTCCAGCTCATTGAACTAATAAGACAATAACACCTTTGAAGGTGTAAGTTGTAGCCAATTATTAGTATTCCAACGCCAAGTATTGATTTTAATACAAATGGCTGTTTGAATATCTATTTTGAATGAAGGGCATATCTTTGTTTGTTGGGAATACAAATGTCATAAATTGTAATTAGACTTTTTATTTTTTGTATGTCTTTCTAATTTATCTTAATACAAAAATTTATCAAAATTGCTTGGTCGGTTTCAGGCAGAAATATCTTCAATTTTAAAAATATCTAAATGTAATCAGAATACCAGTATATTTAACAACTAGCTTTCTAGCAGCTTCGCCCGCGTACTCTAAAACTGAACAAAGTGTATACTAAAACCTTCCTCGAAAACCACGCTTTCCATTATTGAAAGCAGAATGAAAATCGATGCTGTAATTTTTGACCTTTTCGCTAACAGACAGACAGATAGACGCAACGGATGACTTTGTTTTATAACATGTATTGATAACTTAAATATACCCATTAGGATGTAATATATAGAATTATTATAAATAATTTACTTCTAATCGTTTTTTAAGATATATTTATCAGCTGGATTACGTATGCGCGTGCGCATACCCACATCTCACTCACATTGAAACTTGTATTATACAATCTTTGACTTTAGTTCAATGCATTATATTATTTATTGCTTGTAAAGATGTATTTTGTAACAGGTCTTAAGAAGGAAGTATGAAATAAACATTGAGTTGAAGATTTGTTTAAATATCTATTTATCTTTTCAGAAATTAAGTCATAAAGAAACAGTACTGATAGTGTTTCAAGTTAATATTGAATAGGCTTTTTTATTATATTTATTTAGATTTTAGACAAAGAGAATTAGCAGCTTTTTGATAACCATTATTTTAGTTATTGTTTTCATACCGTATCTGACTGGCTAATCCCTGAAAACAACAATAGTGTTTTGACGGTTCATTGTTGTCACATGTTTTAACAAATACGACACGCTATTATTAAAATAGTTAATTTGAAACATAATTTTCGAAAAAAGGTTGACAACAACTTAACGTGCGTAATTAATTAAAATTTATCAGCAAATCAATATCGATATGAGTATTATTATACTAAAGGTTGTTTGTTCTCATACGTGTAAATAACTAAAAGGACTTTATATTTCCTGATAAAACGAGAAAATGTAGAAATTATACCACCCAGTTATATATTGCCAGTAATTCAATTATATACTGCAAGGTGCGGTTTTCATGACATGATTCTGTTATTTGTAGGAAGTGAATTTTATATCAAACTAGCTGCGTCACGCGGTTTCACCCTCGTAAATGAGTTTTTCCTTTTTATCCTAATGCTCCACTGGGAATATCAGTATAAAAATAGCCTTAATTAGGTACTTACATTTAAAACGTCCTTAATTACTGTTTATCGTTTTTCCTAAGACTTTCGCAAAATTAAAAAGTTAAAATGTTAAATATTTCTCTAATTTATAAGTTTTGGCTAGGTAGTGTTTACTTTTTTTAACTCCAAATGACCTATACTTTCACCCTTTTCAAACTATTACATCTATATAAGTAACCCTGGATATTCATATACATGTAGGTAAGTAGAAAAAACGGTTATTTCAATAATACAAATAGATACTCCAATTTGGGGGGGCAAGTGTCTCGGGCTCCAATTTTATTATTGGTATAGATAATAATTAGGTTATTAACACGTAGTTTAAATTGTAAATTATAACACATTTTAATGATCATTTCCTGATCTATATCTCTGTGGTTATTTCCGTTTGAGAGGTCGTAAATCATGAACGAGAGTGTGTAGTAAAATTGTTATATTAGAAGGCCATAAAAAATATTGTTGTAATTATCTTGTGTTTGTCGGTAAAGATGTAGCTTTCTAGTGCAATAAGAAATTTTTAATTGGCCGAGTTATTTCGTTACAAATAAACAATTAATTATCCTCGTTCTAATTTTAGTATATACAGGGTTACTTGTAAAACATCAGCAACCTCGCAGCACAAGATAGCTAACATCATAAGTAACAACATTTGTTCTACGACTTTTGGTAATTTGTTAGATTTTATTTTCATACAAAAATAAATATTCATTTAATTTTCCTTTTGAATATTATAAACTCTACGCGCATCCCAAAAATTACGTAAACAAGAAGCGAACGAGAGGGGGAAGAAGCGTGCGCGGGCGTCGCGTCATCGTCGTCGTCGTCGATAATGAATAGAACATAGACTTAAAAATGTTAGGACAGTACAATAAAAGCTTAAAAAATCATTTAGATTTATGGAGCACGCTTGTACGAATATCAGTGAAATTATATTTGTGCATGCATGCTTGAGCCGTTTGTGGTCGGCTCCGAAATACGTGAATTTGTACAAGTTCAAGCTTGCGCAAGTATACTGTATCGTGTGTGGCTGCCATTATACAGCACAGATAATGCAATGATCCAATTGTAAACGTCAAACGTCCCTAATTAATATATAATCTGTGGAGTATCTCGGTAATCTGCGTTAGAATGGCTTCATTATCTCACAAAATGGGACAATTGCATTCGGTATAATGCCCACCTGATTCAGTGAATAAGGGTGCTTTTCCATCAGAGATGTGCGAGGTATATGTGTGGTGCGAGGATGCGTTGCGAAGCTGTGAAATGTCTTCTATTGCTCAAATTATAGAACTAATAAACATACCTCGCATACATTCCTCGCTTGTTTTGTATGGCAAAACCGCTGAGCCGTTTCCACCAGAGCTGTGCTGAGCGAGGCGAGGTAAATGAAGCGATACTATTGGTTCTTTAAAAAGACATCCCTTGCTACGCATCCTCGAGGTGGAAACGCAGCCTAACTAGTTAATATCACTCAATTACTCTCGATTAGAGTGCGGTGAAATTGAATTGGAAATGCAGAAACAAGATGGCGGACGTTTTGGCGCGGGAATTTGCTAACGGGATAGATTTCAGTTTGGTCTGTTTTAAATGTGTATCCAGGGTGATAATTAAGAGGGATGTGTGTACATATTTCTTTACCGTTAAGATACTTACAGGTAAATTAGCTTGGAGAAATTTTTGCGTTTGTAGTAGTGTATGGTCAGCAAATAAAATAAAACAACATTTTATTTTTAGTTTTTATTTTATATATATAAGGGATTTTAAATTAAACTATATGTGTTTCTCCTCTGAAAAAGATGAGACTTTATTTTAATATTTGCACATTTAACATACGTATAACTTTTACATTAACAATGTTACTAAAATGAAAAATTTACTAACCTGAAAAAAGAAACGACATTTAAAGTTTAATTCTTTAGTTTGAGAAGTCAAAGGCTTGCCTCGACCATGTTTTAACACTGGAGCCATTTTGAATTAACAATATAAAGTTACAACACTTACACACAAATTAAACACTTCAACAAATATTATAACAATACAAATAATAACAACAATCAACAAATACAAAATTTAACAATTAAACTACTAGACCGGGAGATATTGACACAAAATTTCGAGTCATTTGTAACAGGATGGCGGTTCTACAGGGGTCTTAGTACGCAATGACAAAAAGAAAAACGATGGTGTGAACGCTGGTACCGGCGGCTTAGTCGCGTGGGCGTTAGTCGAACTCGTCGGAAAAATAGCGAAGTCAAACAATTTGTAACACATATTTTAGAATTTACCGATAGCCCATAAAAAAGAAGTAGGCGGTAGTGTCATGCCATACTTTTCCGGTGTGACTTACAGCCCGCCATACCGACGCGAATGTGTTGATTTAAAAAAAAACAATTCAACCATTTGTACCAGGCTAACTTTTGCACAGGTAACCATCGTCGTGCAGCCATTTACGAAAATCGCCATGCCATACTTTTCGGACGATTCCAAATGGTCGCCATACCGCCGAAAATCTGCAAA
>CAJQZM010026750.1:0-10046 GCA_907164665.1 Colias nastes | reverse complement strand
AGAGTGTCCGTTCTGTAGCGTTTAGCTACTATTATGTATTCTGTGCTAATACTACGGCCACACTACCGTGATATGCCAATAATTATTATTGCCACAACTTTAATGCTACGGCCACACTACCTTACCGTCTACCGGGCTGTTACCGCAATAATTATGGCATTAACTTACCGTCTAAATTACTGCATGAACTGGTGTGGTTACACTACAGTTTACCTAGATATGTCGGTAATTATTGGCATTTACCGCAGCAAAAAAAATATTAGTTAATAATTAATATATAATATGGTTTCTGTTCTAATTCATCAAGGATTCTTTCTTTTTAAAAAGGATTTTTTCTTTTTCAAATCATCTATTGTACTTGGAAATGATAAATTTTGTTTGATCCGACGCCACGCATCATTGTGTACACTGCGATGTTTAAAGTTCTTCTGTTGGGTATCCCCAAGATCCCAAAGAGAAGAATTCCAAGAATTCCAAAAATTTGCGCCATCGAGCGCTTTTTCATTTGACCACTCCATGTCGGTCGATACGTGCGTCGCCGGTGAGCTCATATTGCACACTGGACAAACGGTAGTGTGGCCGCATACGCAATAAATTACGGCGGTAATCTTCTTTGATGTGCGAAAGAATACCGCCGCCGGAGCTATTGCCTACCGCCATTTGTCATATTGATTGGCATTGTAGAATTATGGCCATAAGTCGTGGTTACACCTAGGTGTTGTTAAAGTTGTGGCAATAATTATTGGCATATCACGGTAGTGTGGCCGTAGTATAAGCGACTTTTCTGTCATAATGAATCTGTTATGTCAAACGTGGATTTTGACGTATATAGTCTGTATTGTTGTATTTCTTTTTTATTTGAACTTGTCTCCCTGTGGTTAGTGAAAAAGTTATCTCTTTATATTTTAGCTATCAATATTATATTTATAGCGAGAATTCGATGTTTATTATAAAGAGAACCTCTTAAAGTTTTCCCAAAATATATTTTGTATTATTTTTATTTTAGGTGAAGTGGGGACATAACCAAAATGGGGAAGGGAAATAATATGATCCCGAATGGCCATTTCCATAAGGATTGGCAAAGATTCGTTAAAACATGGTTCAATCAACCAGCCAGAAGACATCGTAGAAAGCAAAACCGCATAAAGAAAGCTAAAGCTATCGCTCCACGCCCTGCTGCTGGTCCACTCCGACCGGTTGTAAGGTGCCCAACCGTTCGCTATCACACTAAAGTTCGTGCTGGTCGTGGATTTACTCTAAGAGAGATCAGGGTACGTAGAATTGTGTCTTTAAGTAATAATTTTGGGTATTTAGGTTTGTTTTGCTAGTAATATAACCTCCGTATAATCATGTTTTATCCTATTTACATGTTGAATATTGTTTTCATACATTATTAATTTCTTAAATCAATAAAGCAAAATGTAAACATTAGTTGGGGTTCTATATTACAGGCTGCGGGTCTGAACCCTAGTTTTGCCAGAACTGTTGGTATTGCTGTGGACCCACGTCGCCGCAATAAATCTGTTGAATCGCTCCAAATCAATGTTCAGAGATTAAAGGAGTACCGTGCGCGTCTTATCTTATTCCCTAAGGGCAAGAAGGTATGTTAATAATATAAATACTAATGATTATTATCTTGAAACTTGGCTGTGCTAAAAAAATTTCTAGAAAAATATTAAAATCAAAATAGTGATAAATAACATCCTCACCTAAAGTCCCATTCAGGACTGAGTTTCAGTGCTTTGTAATTTCAATTTAAACTTATCAGAATATGGTTTTATTTATTTTGGTACTTATCAACCAGCTAGCATTGGCTGTTTAAATTTTCTTTGTATGTTTTGTAAATAAAACTAAGTCATGCAAATTAGCTTGATTTTGCTTAACATTCGTTTCTTTAAGTCAGAATTTTGCCAAATACATTTGAGGACAGTTATAATTTATATATTTTTTAAAGTATTGTCTCTATTAGTTTTAAGCAAAAAAGGAACAGAGATTAATCTACTAATAAAAATTTATGGCCCATATCAATCAGGATTAATTTATCTCTTTGCTAATGTAACTATTCAAAATGAGATGAGTAATAGATAGAAAATATAGATGCTTAAATAGTTATTGTGGTATGGTAAGCTAACAGTGAACAAATGAAGCACAACAATAACATGGTAATGCAAGGCTTCAGGACAACTACAAAGATATATTATCTTGTGATAGGCACATGCGTTTTATTCAGAAAGATTATTCATTTATACTTTTTTATAAGAATATTGTATTTCCACTGAATTCAGTAACTGAAATGGTTTAACTTAACTTTTTCAGTTGTGTAGGATTTGATACTGATCAAATTCTGCAAAAGAAACAAAATCAATGAAATATTGATATAATTGAACAGCATTTTTACACACTTGTACATATTGTCGTTGTTGGCCTATTTAATCTATGGTAGATTATATATGCAGTTACATTTTAATTACAAAGTTATGTTCATATAACTTGCCGAAAAACTTTTAATATAATGGAGTTTAATAAATTTGTTGCAATGTTTCAGGTGCTGAAGGGAGAAGCCACTGAGGAGGAACGTAAACTGGCTAAGCAGTTACGCGGTCCTCTGATGCCAGTGCAGCAACCAGCACCCAAGTCGGTTGCACGCGTCATCACTGAAGAGGAGAAGGACTTCAAGGCTTACCAATACCTCCGAGGCGTAAGTAGACAGAAATTTAATTTATTGATTTGGTGTATAGATCTCATATTGATTAAATTTCTGAAACTGAATAGAAAAAGCAGTTTTGAAATAGCTGAATATTCCTTGATATTTTTTTTTATTTTGATACAATTATGTATTTGTATGTTTTAGGCGCATAAAAGAATATATTGTTACTTCTTTTCTGAAAGTGAAACATGCTATAGCTAATTAATAATTATTGTAATTACAAAGAAAAATCTTTTTTTCATAAATCTAGTATGTAGCACATGGTTTGACAAACTAAATTTAACAAGTAATATATGGATAATACATATATGATTTTATTTCCATTTTAGGCCCGCTCAATAGCCAAGCTTGTTGGTATCAGAGCCAAGAGGTTGAAGGATGCTGCTGAAAACCCTGATGACGTGACTAAGGCACCTACAGTGGTTAAGGAACCTAAGAGTAAAAAGTGAACAATAAAGTAAATAATCACTAAAGATCGCATTTCTTTTAATTCTCTAAAAGTTAATACCCTTATTTATAGTCATATTATTTGAGCACAGTGAGCACAATAAAATATAATCTAAAAACACATCCATACTAATATTACAAATGCGAAAGTAACTCTGTCTGTCTGTCTGTTACTCAATCACGCCTTAACTACTGAACCAATTTGCATGAAATTTGGTATAGAGATATTTTGATACCCGAGAAAGGACATAGGCTACTTTTTACCCCAGGAAATAGTATAGGTTTTATCGCGGAAATCCCACGGGAACGGGAATTATGCGGGTTTTTCTTTGACTGCGCGGGCGAAGCTGCAGGTGGAAAGCTAGTATACTATAAATACCATAACATTTTTAGAATTTTCAGTGCTTTTTTATAAGTTGATTCGATCATTAATATTATCTTGATTCTAGAATATGTACTATCGTCCGCCGCTATCAAAGACGCGGTCAAAAACTGTTGAATTATACCGCAATCAAAATAGACAAATGCACACTTTCGCATTTATATTTTTTGTATTAATAATGTTAGGTATATAATTTTAACGGAACTAGACCGATAAGCAGCGAGATCTGTCGCGACTTCGCGAGTAGACGCAGTCATGTTTACACACGCTTTCGCAACTTCTCGCAAGGAGCGCTTGACAAACTGTCGCGACCATAGAAATCTAAATAACAAGGCAATAGAAGTCGTAAGCGCGCGTGACATTGTCGCCGCTCAGGTGGTTACCATGCCACAAGTCTGTTCGTCGCTTGTTCAGTTGTTCCTGACATGTACGTGAGTAAACATGGTGTGTTACAGCATTTCCCAGTGCGGAAATTCTTCCATAAATTGTAATTATACTAATAATGGAATAAAATTTCATCGGTAAGTATTTTTGTTTATAAATATTGCCGTTTTTCCTTAAAATTATAGAATATTTACAAGTATTACGAGTGTCACCATAGTAATCGAAATAACAATGAATGACACAGTCGACCATTCTTATTATCACGTTTAACACAAATTTCAACCTTATTTCTATGAGTTTATGTTCAAAGTTATATCTATTGAAAATTGACAACCTCTGTTGTAGAAAAGCCGAATTTTTTCGTATTGGAGCAAAAATAAACAAAACGTATCATATACTTAGGGATGTTATTCTAAAATAAACCGTAAATTCGTGCGTTAGGATACATATTAAAAAGCTCAATTTAATATTTAAGTTAGTTTTCACTAAAATCAAGCTGTCCAATAAAAGGCATAGTTTACTTGTGTGTACTGTTTAGCTATCGGTTTAAATGTGTTGATTTTGGCGACAGCGGTTTTCATACGAATTATGACATTATAGCACTTCTATGTGTCTTGTTATTTAGATTTCTATGGTCGCGACAGAACTTGCTACATGGTTTACACTTGCAAGCTGCTGTCGGACACAAAGAGAATACAAATACTACGTGTCGGACAGTTCTTGCGGAAGTTTACTTGCAGATGGAAACACGGCCTAAGATTTTTCGATGAATTTTTAACTTGACGTACCTAGTTACTATACTCGGCTCGGCGAATGATGATTCCTATGACACTGAGAGGTATTCTCAAGAGAAACTTGTAATAGCGTTACCATTAAATTAGAAACGTATTGGAGGCCTCTAAAAATGGCATTTATTAATTTTTACGTAGCTTTATGCCATTACAATGATATTCCGTTGGAATTATAACAATTCTTAACATTTACGAGAAATTATTTCAATCTGACTACGTTTACGTCCTGCATAACTTACATCGTTGGCATTTATCGACTAGTGCGAAAGTATCGATAAACAAATGTCGATAATGGAAATGAGTACATATTTTTAAAACCGAAAAATCAAACCAAATACTATACCTGAAAAATATCCATTTACCTATGATAACAAAAGTTTTTCAGACAAATTAAATGGGGACATCCTTGGGACATCCATTTTCATGATAAAATATACACTAGCGCATACGTGTTTAACGGGTTAAAAATTACGAGAAAATGATAAGGTGCATTTTTTATGTTTTGGAAAACTTTCGTTTTACTTACCTACTTAATCTATGCTAAAAAACTTAAATACAACAACAACATAATAGCACAGACTAATAATAATATACTACGATAATAGACATTAAAAATTTTAGTTTATAATATTTGTAAAAACATGTTTACCGACGTGGCTGAATGCAATCCACGCCTTTGCCAAAAAATAGTAAAATATCGACACGACTTGGACACGACCGACCTCATAAACGAGCAATCATTAAGACGAACAGTACCCCTAGTGTGAGTTTGATCGAGTACGAAACGTTACTATCGCGTCTGCGTCACAGCCGAATTAGTATGGGAAACCGAACAGCGCCCCTAGCGGACGTATGGGGAAGCTTTGATTCCCCATACAAATTTCGCTGTGACGCAGACGCGATAGTAACGTTTCGTACTCGATGAAAACTCACACTAGCCACACTGTCATAGGGATCAAGGTTCGCCGTGCCGAGTATAATCCTAAATCCTTCCTATAAGCTTTTTCTATCCTTGAAACAATGTGAAAGGAGCTTTTAATAGGGTAAAATCATCGACCACACAACCACTAGACGCCTAATGTTAGCTTGTATGTACTAAGTTCAATCTGTCAACAACTTGAGGTATGGTGAAGCGGGACGCTGCATTCTCATTGGCTAATTCAAGGTCACCAAATGTCCTAGAGATGAGACATAGTAAATTTGTATATCGATATATTTTGTATTCACATACTTTATCGATATAGGTATTTTGTATACACATACTTTATCATTGGAAATTGAATACGATGTTAATACATATTAATAAAAAAAAAGTCCAGCGTGAGTCGGACTCGCGACACTGAGGGTTCCGTACAAACAGGCTAAAGAACAACAAATCTGCAAAAAATCGGTCACCCATCTAAATTATGACCCTTGCTTAACCTCGATTTTCATTTTTAGTGTTATAGTATTCATATTATTTTATTACAAAGACTTAACATTTTATATTATAATATAACTATGTTATGCAACTTCATTTATGTCATTAATTTTGAAAACAACTAGTATAAAATCGCGAACCTAGCGCGAACCTAAATAGTTTTCGATAATTATTATCGATACAATTTACAATCACAACTGGTATGTCACTAGTTACACGTGCCACACCATAGAAGAAAAGGGATGCGTAATCAGGTGCATACGAAAGAAAGAGATGCAAATATAATCGACGCGCTTTGTCAATTGACCAGTACCAGCGTAAAAAGAACTCCGATAAAATATTGTTCGTAATAATATTTAAATTATACGCAAACAAACTATTTAAATATGAAAAGTAATCCCATCCTTCTGCAAACTTGAGGTTTTACTCGTTTTACCACACCATTTAATACTACAAGGAGCCATTGTTTCTTTTTTTTAAAGGTTTTTTTCGGACGTGTTAACAGATCACGGAACTGGCCGAAACTGATAGTTGCGTTTCGTATGGCAGCGGTTATAAGTCCTATTAGACACATGCGTTGACAGAAACAGTTCGTCTGTTATTAGGCGTCTAGTGGTTGTGTGGTCGATGGGTAAAATCGACAAAAATACAAAAAAAATAAGTATAAACTAAGCACACTTATCGGATTTAGGTATATATCGAAATAACGATTTATGACAAGATGCATGGAAGACAATTTCAAATAAACTGAAAATCCCATTGTAGTCATGGCCACAGAGCAAATACTATAGTACCTAGTCATGGCGAATGACTGGGGCTCGCCGAGCGCTCTGGGTAGATTGACCTCGTGTATAGGAGCTGTACGCGTGGACAATGTTTCCCAACTAAGTATATCATAGGAACCAGCATCGTACTTTATTTTTATGATTGCCTGGAAGAGATTGCTTTAAGCAATAAGGGAGCCTATTGTGCACTAACCATGTTCATGTTTTCCATGTTAATCGTAATCCGTTCGTAATTTCTCTCGTTAATAACTTCATTGAGTACCTATATTGAAATCCTTATTGAATCGGCAAAGCATTGTCAATATTCTCTTCAATCTAGCTCGAGTGGAAACGCTACGTATATATAAATACATTATACTATGATTATACTACTTTTGGAGGAGGTTGATTTAAAAATAAAACAAAGTATTAAAGGTCAAAACTTTATTATATAAAACTCATATTGCTTTACTTAAAAAGTATACTAGAAATCAAATG
Organism: Colias nastes; assembly: GCA_907164665.1. NCBI lineage: Eukaryota > Metazoa > Arthropoda > Insecta > Lepidoptera > Pieridae > Colias > Colias nastes. The sequence continues at coordinate 2,653 of CAJQZM010026750.1, read as the reverse complement.
ACCATATTAATATAACGATCGTACATTTAATATGTAAGCTAATCACTAAGTTAAGCAGAAGCATTGGCATCAACAGTAGTCTTTTCATCGGCCGCAGCTTCGTCTTTTGATTTAGTCTCTTCTTCTCCTGGCTTAGCCGTCTTATCGCTTTTACGGAATTTGTCATATCTGCAAAAAATAAAAAAATAGAAAAATATACATTTGTAATTTCTCAAATTCTAAGCTTATAAGGAACGGCGCAGATATGGCGGAGCCCAGCGCTGGGCATTTTTCATTGTCAAACTATTATCGACATTATAACAACATTCAAAAGCGCAGCGCGCTACCTTTCGCATGTGATGCTTCGATGCTCCTCGGGAATAAATTATTGTTGTTATTTGATTTGTCTGCGCTGCGCTTCGCCATATCTGCGCCGACCCTAATTGGCCGCATAAAATTGTATTTTTTTTGGGGCTTACAAATTGTTAAATTTTTATCATTTTATTAATTAAAATTTAGTCATTAATGCATTATTTTAATGCTAAAAAAATTGGAAATTCATGCACGAGACTTCTATTTGAGGAGGTATTACTATACAAGATATATTATTTACATTATTTTAGTAATCATGAGATTGCGCCATTTCCAGTTAGGAACATTAAATAACGTTCTATTTTAGAATTAATTGCATTTCTTATCATGTACACATTTGAAGTTCTATGCATTTTAAACATATTATTTTATGAATAATTTTACATAATCAAGGTTTGTTGTCACCTAATTCTAATTAAAATATAGTTTACTTTTAATAACCACTGAAAGAAAGTGTAGTTGAATAATTCAACGAAAAATAGCTCAATGGCTGTTAAAGGTTCTCACCGTCCAAGATCCTCTTCATCATCACTAGCTTCATTGCCCTGGGGGTCCACTTCTCGCAGCAACTCCCCTATATCTTTATCAACATCAGCCCACAGCTTATCTTCATTTCCTAGAAAATAATTGTTTTGTATATTAATATGTCCATTTTTATAATGGTTATACATATTATGTTTATTATATTTAAAGAGATTTTAATTTAAGTTACCTGAATTATTAAGGTCAGTGCCATTCTCCACAGCTTTTTTCTCTCCAGAGGATTCAGTTTTCTCAGACTTTACTTTAACTTCAGCACTCTCCTCATTAGTAGTTTCCTTTTCTTCTTCTGAAAATGTGTTATCTTTTTTTGAGGACAAATAAAATACAAGAGAGAGAGAGCATACAATTTTTTCCTTATAACTTTAAGATTTGGATTTAAAAACATGGCATTCTTCATAATGATCAGATTTTTAACATACAAGAAAAATGCATCTAAACAAACATTCTGTTAAGTTAATATTAAGTATAAATAAGGGATCGCGCATACATACAATTTTCGTATGAACTGAATTATTTAGTCGAGTTGTGTTCTCCTCGTGTTCGATTTGTCGGGATATAAATAGACTGAAATCAATTGTATGCACACCTCCATCAACTAAATAGTTTAGTCGTGTGGAATTCAAGAAGAGTAAACAACTCGACTAAATAGTTTAGTCTTCTCAACTTGTACACCATGCTCAAATGGTGAACTTAGCAACTGGTGCACTTCTCAAATGGTACACTTCGCAACTGGTGCACTTCTCAATTGGTGCACTTCGCAAAATGTGCACTTTTTGTGATGAGTGGAGATTTGGAAAAATTGTTTAAAAATGAAAGAATCTTTTGTTTTTCGTATGTTATTTTCTTAAAAAATATTATCAACCTTTTAAGTAGGTACACTCTTACTTAAACAATTTTCGATAATCATATAAAAATTCACACGAAAGTTTAAAAAAAATTGTAAGAAAAATTACAATACATCATATTATTATCTTTATTATGAACTTTTTGCTAAAAATATTTTTTTTTTTCTTATTTAATGATAATGATTATGATTTCGAGGGACTTTTTTATATTTGTAAAAAATAAAAATGTAGTGTTTATGCAGTTTAATTAAAATTATTTATATTTTATTATAATGATTTTGCAGTAGGTAAATCTCTCACAATTTTTTTTATTACTTTCGGGTGATTTTTATATGATCATTGAAAATTATTTGAGTTAGAGTGTACCTACTTAAAAGGTTGATAATATTTTTTAAGAAAATAACATATGCAAAACAAAAGATTCTTTCATTTTTAAACAATTTTTCCAAATCTCCACTCATCATAAAAAGTGCACATTTTGCGAAGTGCACCAATTGAGAAGTGCACCAGTTGCGAAGTGTACCATTTGAGAAGTGCACCAGTTGCTAAGTTCACCATTTGAGCATGGTGTACAAGTTGAGAAGTGCACCAAATGCGTCAAACCCGTATTAGTAAGCGAGGGGTGCTCGTACGTAGTTAACGTCACTGTATTTTGTTTAATTGGTGATAATTTAAATGCATCACAAAGTAAACTATTGTGCTTTTGTTCACACTTTCGAGTTTCGACACGGACCAAAAAGACAAGTACCAACTAAATGACCTGGACGCATACAATTAATGCATAAGTCTTTATCTGTAATTAACTTAAACCTCTGTTGCGGGGATAAGTCGAGAAACTTCTGGCAAGAATATAGCTGATGCTTTTCGTTACATAGCAAACATGACTTGTAATGGCTGCGCGACTTATTGGATTG
>CAJQZM010026743.1:0-15505 GCA_907164665.1 Colias nastes | reverse complement strand
TTGTATGGATGTTTTTGACAATATATTGTGCAGCAAATGAGTGCCGAGACAAACGTCAAAACGCAAAGGAATAGAATCCGCTATCGATACTAATTGACATAAGCGTACTGATGATGTTTTACTAAAGATTTGTTCACCCTACCAACGACGACGACGATCACGAACAAAATTTTCATCCAGTCGCAATTTAATAAAATTGTGCAAAACACATCATACGCTTATGACAATTAGTATCGTAGCGGATTCCTTCTATTCCTTTGCGTTTTGACGTTTGTCTCAGCCGTAGACAGAGAAACCAATAGACAAATTGATATCTTATGTCGCATTCACACAAGAAAAAGAGCAACTTATGCCGGTGTTGTGTAAAGAAATGAGAGAGAACGATAAAATTTTTTGTTTCACGCAGCGTGCCACTTTTTTCAAGAATAGCAACCTACTTTGATAAACAAAGTTTGACAGCTAGCTATCGTCTTCCATAAAAATATAGTTTTTACATGTTCTAAGTTACGTAATTCATGGTATGTTTGGTTTTGAATGATTTAGACTTACTGTTAATACCTTATAAAATAATACCATGGTGCGGTGTAGCGTTAAAGGGTGTAAAAGTGATAGTGGAACGAAAATGCCTGGATTGTCTTTTCACTCGTAAGTATACAACTCTTTATCAGTTTATAGGCCTTCATGATATTTCAGCGTGTTAATATATTGTGTATCACGTGCTGTTGACTTGAATACATTGTTTAAAAACCACAAAAATAACAATTATAAATTTTAACCTAAAAAATTTTGTGTTGCCAACTTTTCTACAAATTGTTACCCACTATTATGGGAAATAATAATATATATTCTGCAGTGTGTATTTAATTAAATATTTGAAATATTCAATGGCTTGTTCCAGTTTTCCTGAACCGGATAATTTACGACAAATTTGGATTGTAGCTACAGGATGAACAGATTGGAAACCAAAACCGAAGGTTAGAAAGTATTACGGCAATCACCACCACCGCGACGCTGCCCCGCCGAAGACAATGGACACTCTTGGTTCCAACATTGAACCGGAGGGACGTAGTTAATTAAGTTAGAGATAATTTAAATGTAATTTTTTTATTACATTAAATTATTATTAAGTAAATTTCGTTTTTTTTTTTGCGCCTTCGCGGGTCGGTCAATATAATTAACGTGTGTATCTGTTAATACTTACGAAAATAAACATTCTTTTATTTTTTTTATTTTATTTTATAAAAAATAATAAACAATCGAGTTTTCATCTACATTATCATTACATACACATTTTCATATGGGATTATGATAATGATATATATTCATATTATATTATAATATATAGGTATGTGTATATACATAATATGTATTACCCATCTAAAAGTAATATGTTTATTATATACTAGCTGCGCTCCGCGGTTTCACCCGCGTGGCTCCACTCCTGTTGGTCTAAGTGTTATGGTACAATATAGCCTACTATAGCCTTCCTCGATCAATGGGCTATCTAACACTGAAAGAATTTTTCAAATCGCAATCAAAGTAGTTCCTGCGAATAGGTATCCCTTCCCTCCTCACCTTCACCCCGTCCCGCACTACGCCTCCTCATTGTATTAAACAGTAAACCTACTATTTTCTGTAAATTGACACTTTTAAAAATTCGTTATATCTTTTGAATGGAATATCACGGACTTTCTTGTAGATATTGGTCCATTCTATAATACCGTAGAACATTTATTTGTTCTATTTTCAATAGATTCCGCAGCGCACGCGATGACAGAATTTTTATTAAGGATACATTATTGCATTTTTGGTAAGGATCTCTAATTTTTTTGAAAATGCAATATAGCCTATGTTGCTCAGTGAAGATGCAGCTTTCTAATCGGTCCAGTAGTTTATGCGTGAAAACCATACATACATACATACATAATTACAAACATTTCCTCTTTATAATATTAGTATAAACATGTAAGTATGTAATGTGGATATCTCATTATTATCCACTTATGTTATGTGAATAATATTGAGAGATTTGTATCTTACAAATTGCGGGGTAAATTTTCCCTCACACGGTAACCCTAAATATTGTGACGTATTCTTTTTTATCTCTTTCTGCGACACGCATTGCCGGTGTCTATTGGATTCTCTGTCTACGGTCTCAGCGCTCATCTTTCCTGTCTCGCGCCTGTAGTAACTAAACCGTTTAGACTGTGCAATAAAAATTAAATTAAAAAAAAAAACCCAACGCAACGAAGAAAAGTGCATAGAAAAAGGAATAAATAATTTCACAAACTTCCCGAAGATCTTTAAAAATAAATACCATTTTAAATATTTATAAAAATAAAAAAAACAAAGTCGTCGGGGCTGCCATACCATCATTATCATATTATCATAATTTTAAAGATCGTCGGGAAGTTTGTAAAATTATTTATTCCTTTTCCTTCATTGCGTTGGGTTTTTTTTTTAATTTTTAAACTTCGGTTTCTTATTTTCATGTAATATTTTCAAGTGAGCGAGACCTACCTTTACCTCCATAATACATTCCTACATCATATTGATATCTATAAGTTTGTTGCTCCTTGACACCTTTTAAGTTGTGCCGTAACCGTGCACAAATTGTAATGGACCACAGTGGCAAAAGAAGTGGTATATTTAAGAAAAAAATTGCCAAGCGCCGCGCCAGGCCTATGTGGCTTTGAGTAGAATTCAAAATTTCCAGGATGTGGCTATCCTCTCGCTTCCATATCCCCCTCTTCTTTCACAGACTTTCAACCTTTCCATCCCTAGTGTAGTAAATGGCAGAACCGATTTTGATGTAAACCATATTATCTAATTGTACCTATATGTACACGACATATCCTGTCGTTTGATGCTCCATTTGGTTTATTTACCTAACCACTGTCTGTCGATAAAACATTACTAATTGTAATTCACACGTTGCTCTTTCATATTTTGATATGCCGCTTGAGATATTATTTGACCACATTCGATTATTGTTCATTCCCATTTACCCTTTTACCGCTGTAATCTGTGCTGTAATCTAATAAATGGAAAAACCGATTTGGATAAAAATAGAACTATAACTGTACTTCACCCGTTATGCACTTTCATTTGATATGTCACTTAGGTATACTTGACAACAATCGTTTCTTTCATTCCAACTTTTACCAATATATAGGTATAGTAAATGGATGAACCGATTTTGATTAAATATGTCCAATTATACTTTACACGTCATGCACTTTCATTTCATATGTCACTTGAGTCAAAATTCATTTTTTTATTACCTAAAACTTTTATATCGTATATCAAATAAATGGATGAACCGATTTTGATAAAATTTGACTTATTGTTACTGATAGGTCGTTCGCTTTCATTTAATATATCACTAAAGTATATTCGATAACTTTAGTTATTTTCATTCCTACTTTTACCTCTATATGTATACCTAGGTATAATAAATGGATTAACCTATTTTGATATAGTTTATCTAAGAACCAGCGTCGGAAAATATGCTGCCTAACAAAAAAACCGCATCTAATTACCTGCTAGCGAGCTACGGTGGCACAAACAGATACAGGTAAATTAGCTTGGAGAAATTTTTGCATATGTAGTGGTGTGTATATTACTCAGATCTTAGAGCGCGTTTCCACTATATCGTTCTGGCCTATACAAAAATGTTTCGATATCCTAACATTACTATTTAATTTTATACTTATTCCTAGCAACACTTTTGTTTTCAATAAAAACAACTTTTAATTTGAAAGAAAATGGTTTTGACTTTATAAAAAAAATATATCATTCAATTTCACGTCCTTGAGCAAACGACAAGGCGACTACCGTGAAACAATAAAATATCGTGTCCATTATAATTTGTTTCATAATTAATATTTGACCATAATAATTACGAAACAAAACAAATAAATAAATCGTCACTTGATAGTGGAAAGTGGAAACACGCACAAAACCAGAATAAACCAGTTTACGCTGTCCGCAGGTGCCAAATGCAGTTGTTTGGTACCGTTAGAACATTAAGCACACATTTCATTCAAAAATTATAATTATTATGTACGTAGTTTAATTGATAAAGGAGAATGACCACGGGTGGTATCGGTAAAAAAAGGAGAATGACCACGGGTGGTATCGGTAAAATTTGAGTTGTGCCACGTATTCGTGATATTGTTAATTCCTATTTGTATTTATAATGATCATATGTATCACTATTAAGTCTTAATTATACCGGATAAATTGAAATAATATTAAAAGTTTGTGTTTTGAAACATGTATGACCACGTATGGAATCGGTAAAATACTAATTGTGTCACGTGTTCGTGATATTGTTAATTCCTATTTGTATTTATAATGATCATATTTATCGCTATTAAGTCGTAATTATACCAAATAAATAGAAATAAAAGTAAAAGTTTTTGTTTTGACACATATATCTATCTCTCTTGCAAGCGTCCTGCGTCATATGTCATAGTTTCTATTTGAAATGAATCTTGAATGAATGTGTTCGACGCTAAGGTTCGACGCAATGTTCGACGTAATTTATTTTGAAATAGGTAATGTTTATTACGATTTACTTTTCACATTTGTCTTGTAAATTAAAATATTACCTATGTAATAAATGTAAAACTTAACGTTCATCGTTAGTTTAAACTCGATAAAGTATTTTTTTGAAGTGTTGAATAAAACTATTGTTTTATTTTTTTGTCGCGAACTGCGGCTTATTTATATAAAAACTTTAATCGTTTCTAAAAGTACTAACATCAAGCTTTAAATTGAGCTATATTTCATCTTGACACAATAAGTTTGATTGCGATACCAAGTGCCATAGTCACTTGGGCAATCTCCTTTTGTATTTGATGATTGTTGTTATTATTTGTTATTATTGTTATAATATTTGTTGAAGTGTTTAATTTGTGTGTAAGTGTTGTAACTTTGTATTGTTAATTCAAAATGGCTCCAGTGTTAAAACATGGTCGAGGCAAGCCTTTGACTTCTCAAACTAAAGAATTAAACTTTAAATGTCGTTTCTTTTTCAGGTTAGTAAATTTTTCATTTTAGTAACATTGTCATTTTGTAAAATCATGTTCATTTTGTAAAAGTTATACGTATGTTAAATGTGTAAATATTAAATTAAAGTCTCATCTTTTTCAGAGGAGAAACACATATAGTTTAATTTAAAATCCCATATTTATATATTATATATACATATATATAAAATAAAAACTAAAAATAAAATGTTGTTTTGCTGACCATACACTACTACAAACGCAAAAATTTCTCCAAGCTAATTTACCTGTACACACACAGACACACATAGCGGTCAAACACTTATCACCCATCTTTTTGCGTCGGGGGTTAAAAATATTATAATACGACATAATTTAAAGGACATTTTATGTATAAAATTTACCTAAAAATAAGCATAATTTTAATTTGACCCCTCCCCCCCTACTACCTCAGCTTACCCCCCCACCCCCACCCCACCCTTGGGGACTTTCGATATGATCACCTGGACATTTTATAGAAATAACTGTAGCGTATAACAGATAACTTACGTTTTAACGTACACTGTATAATAGTGTACCATAGAATGCCTTTGCAAATGTTCGCCGTGAATACTTAAATGGTCATAACTTTTTTATTTATAAACCGATTGACATGAAATAAACACTAAATGTTAAATGAAGATTACCACAATATATTAATGAAAACCGCATTTAAATCGGATAAGCCGTTTCTGAGATTAGCGTGTTCAAACATACAGACAAACAGACAAACGGACAAACAGACAAAAAAAATTTTAACGACAGTTTTGGGTTTGGGATCGATTTAGTAATAACCCCTGCTAATTTTTTTTTACATATTTTCATTGTACAGACACCACTTTTCTAGAATTTTATTATATGTATTGATGATAAAATTAATAAGTTGTACCATGTTGTAATACAGGTAAACATTAGACGATAGTTTAGGCGTTTATAATTCGATTTTGTTTAAAATTATATTTTTTATATTAGATAGAGAATTATATTTTTTTATTATTAGATATTTGGTGCCGCTGCATTATTCTTTGCATATTTCTTATCTACAAGCGTTAGAAAGCTTTCAACTTAAAGTACTTTATCTACCTCAAACTACAATAAAACCCGTACATTGTTTATATCTCAAGAACAACTACGTAATGTCTCACAAAGGGCATTATTCGATATTGCAATAAAGCTTGTCCGCAATGCATGTGAATACAAACCCATGGTATACACATAAGTGATTATATTTCCAAGTGAACGGACAGGAAATTGAAAAGACAATAAAAAGTCGTCTTGATGATCATTGCTATCCATTTCTGTTTCTATTTACATTACATGAGATTGGCTTTATTAATATCTGTTTTTATTTGCAAATGAAATGAGTTATGTGCTTTTTTATGAAATAATGCAGTTATAGATGATCGTTGTAAATACGATAACTTTTGATCTTGAAGAGAAACATAAATTAAAAGGAATAATAAAAAGCTAACTAATAAACGAAAATAAAATTATTAATCTTGGAAAAGTATAGGTACCTAGTGGTCTTTACTTTGACATTTCTTTGTGTGGAATGTTAAAAAAAAATAAAATAAAAAGTTTTAAGGATTATTTCGCAAGCCGTATGTCATTGAAGTGTTAAAAATATTGAGTCAGCTTTGACATTTGTTGTGAACACGACCTTTGTTCGATCTTCAGTAATATGCAAAGAATACAATGGATATTATCAATATTGGTAACCTCTAGCTTTGAATATAATATTTTAATATGCGCAAATAGGAATCAATTATTATTTATTCAATAAGTGATATGTTTGTAGGTATATATATTCAACTTTAGACTTTTGTTGGTCAGTTAAAAGCTCTCTTGTGTTACAATATTATACGTATACTTTTGCTTATACGACGTAATAACAATATTTAAATCGATATCAGCGCTGTTTCAAGTAGAACTCTACATTTGACGAGACGATTTTTTAAGCTATGATTATTATTATTCCTATATCTGTTGAAATTACATCTCTTTTACATTCAAGTATGACCTTAAAAATTCGCAAATACATTCCGACGATAATAATTAATACTAATTATTAATCAGTTTTTAACATTGCAATATTTGGCCTTAAACACAAAGGTCTCTCATTTTCTACATAAAATTGCCGATACCTATATAAATAAAAAGACGATAAATATCGCGTAGTTTTATTTGTTATGTTAAAGAATATATAATTATGGTAATTAATCTCTCATATGAAGGTATGATTACATAATATTGACCTAAAGAAAACCATGTAACATCGGCCTAGGTTCAACAACCTATATTTTATAACTCGCCTCTTAAAGCGTTGTATAATCAATATATTGATTACTATCTATGATTAAATAACAAACTCGATTGTGACGTAGTATGGTATAAAAAAAAGGTAATTGCCCTCTATTCAGTTTTGAGATTGCCCCTTTCTTTGCGAATCTTGTTTGAGGAGTAGTTTCTATATTATAAGAAGTAGGTAAACGTATAAACCCATGGTAAAATAGGTACAATCCATAGAATCCAAAAGGCTATTCTCTAGATAAAATATAGAGCTCTTAAATATATAGCGCTAAAATATAGTTTTCAATTTTTGAATAACAAGAACTGCATGAATAATTACAATAGTTACCTATATAAAAGTTGTTATTTTACTTCTTTCACTCATCCACTGTCCACATACATTAGTCGGAAAATCTAATACGTGATATATATTTTATAAGGTCCTCTGCGTAAAAATACCCTTAATAAATTCTAATTGCCTCGAATTTCCTTGCCTCCTTAAAATATAATTAGCAAGCAAATGTTACCCAAACACTTGCCCTTTACCTATAAACGTGGAAAAACAATACTAAATGCATTTATCTGACATTTAGCGTATTCAATGCGATGGCGCAAGTAGCGGCCCATCTTCACCTCGAAGGTCAAAAATATGTTACAGTACATCCGCTCTTAGGTAATAGAGTTTAAAGTTCATTCTCCCGTGGCTATTTCACACCTTACATATAACATACCTGTTGGAATGAGGCACCTTCGCAATCTTGTATGACGTGTGACATTAAACTAAATTTATGAAGACAATTGTATTGAATATAGCGCTAATTTTAAAATAATAAAAGCATTTTTGTGAATCGATTTCTACAACGTTGACCTTTGTTTTTTATGAATATTGCACAGGTGAAATATTTTTAAGGTGACGTGTCTTCCGACTTTTTGCTTAAAATAATGTTCCAATTTAAGTTTATTGATACTTTATTTTATTAAAATAATAATTACCTTTATCTTAGTATAAACGACTGCCATGGATATAGTAATTATTATTTCCTTTCCAACGCGAGAGATAACGGATAGCCAGCCATACAAATTATAATCTGAATGATTGCCTTGTTGGCACCTATTATTAAAAACACACAATTTGTATGCAGTATATTTGGGACGAAGGAAATGTTTTCAGACATGTTCTTATTACGCATATTATTTAGAATTTTCCCTTTGTATTCATAAAATAAAAACAAGAATGAAAAAGAAAAACCGACCTCTTTACGAATGACAATTTTTATTTTATTTTAGTAAACCTAAGCTTAAAAAATTAAGTATTATTTGTAGTAGCTTCTGAAATAGTAATGAGTTTACTTCCTATGTGATTGACACTATAATTCTTCAGTTATTAACGCTGACCTCGGTGAAACTAGTCGAAGGATCAGATTAGAAGCTAGTTTGCAACTATTTAGATATTATTCCTGCCCATACCTGTTCAGTAGCAATGACCGCAAGAGTCGGGTAGAAAGCAAAAATTATGTTGCGATTGTCAATAATTGAAAATTGTAATCCTGTCTTGCTGGTTTCATGGTATTTACTGAGAAAATTTCTGAGGAATGAAATGAGGAGTAATATGGAGATACACATACAATTAAATATATGGGGTAGAAATAATTTGATAATCCCCTTAACTTTGATACACCTCATCTTTGTCAGCGAGATTTTACCCAAAACAATGTACACACAAATTTGTAAGATCCATAAAATGCAATCTGAAAATAACTACGATAGCGACATGCTTAGTTAGTTTGAAATATTTCCAACACCAGTGTTATAAATTTAAACTTTCTCATCATTTTCAAAAGCAGCAATCTCGTAAATATAGCTCATACTCGTACATGGAGTAAATGAAAATAATTTTCCGATTTCTAATTTGTATTGGCTGCGTTTGATTTTGTACAATCTCGCGATCTGATTTCCCTTGCCATCGGAAATTCTGCGCTTATGTGATTATGCTTCATTATACAATACTTACATCTAATAATTGGTTGTATGGCCTGGTTTGGATATCGATGTTTTATGACTAATGTTTCGAATTATTACGTTATAACCTCGTTCAGTTTGGATCGTTAAAATAAGAGAAACAGATTAAATAAGGGAAGGTTAGTAAACTTGTAATTTAAAGTAGAATTCAATTAGCCTTTCACGCGCATCTAGATTTTATGTCTTTACCAGTAATTGAAACGTTCATAAATCTATTCTAATATATTTTAGAAAAGGCATATTTTTGCAATGAAATTAATTTAGTTGACAACTTTATGAAATTAACTGAATTAAGTTTCCAATATCCATCATAACCATATATAACGTGTTTATTATGCTAATCGACTGTCAAATATTTCACAGTCTCATAGTTAAACTAGTATTTCGTGTAAAGCGAAGGTTCGATCTGTAACCTAGTTTGACATCGTGATTTAGTCGAGATATCATCTGAGGCCTGTAAAGTTCAAGTGAAAATAGTCCTCAATAAGATAGGATGGAGGACAAATAAATCGCTATAGAACTTTTGTTTCTAACAAATATATTTAAAATTGCATGGTGGTTTAACAAAAAAGCATAGTTACATATAAAAAAGCAGTATAAAAATTGCTTTATCATTTTATTTATATTATACATACTTAAATTTTATCTTTTTCGTTGTAATTAAGAACTAACGTGTTTTTATTTTTCTTTTTCTTTTAATAATCGTGTTAATAACCACGATTAAGTTATACTAAAGCACGCGCATTTATAACATCTATATTGTATATAAAAATGGAACCCGTTTTCCTTGGTCACGGCATCACGCGTGAACGGGTGGACCGATTTAGATAATTCTTTTTTTATAATATTCCTTGAAGTATGAGGATGGTTCTTAAGGAAAGAAAACATTAACATGTACCACGGGCGAAGCCGCTAGTTAAATATGAAATAAGTTGAGAAATTTCAGTTTACCCAAATAATTAACAATTGAAAAGCTCTAAACGAATGACGTTAGCACTTAGTACCTCTGTACATAGCTTAACTGTTAAGATGGACATTATCTCGCTTATTTATATTATAGATACAAACACAAACTAGTTAGCTTTCTAATTATGAGGTGTGTTTATATAGAAGTTTGTAGCGCAGAGGTGAACGCGGTGACCTCGTGAAAAACGTGTGTTCCTTTAATGGTCGATTGTTGATACTTTAGTTTCCTACATTTTTGTTTTCTTTACTTATTAAATTCTGCGGGAAAATAACAGTTTATTTCTTTTACTATTTTTTTATGTGTGCGCTACTTCGTTCAAATTCTGTGTGGTAGATAAAATATACATTTTATAGTTGAATATTCTAATGGGAAGATGAAATATTTAATGCCATGCACTCAAATGAATATGAATTTATTTGAGAAAAAGGCTTGATGTTATGAATAAATTGGCTATCCAATTTATTCATAATATACAAAGTAACTTTTAAAATTTGTCTCCAGATTTCCAGTGTTTTGGCAACCAAACAAGTTTGTTTGGTAGCTTTAGCTTAATAATATTAGTATGTATAGAAATTACGTAATACTGATGTGAAATTTTCGTCTGTCGTCCTTCCGTCTTCATCTTATACAATATCCTAGGATATTTCTATGAATGGTAAAAATATAACAATTTTGTTTTAAATATAATAAAAACGTCAATTATTCAAATCGTCCATAAACCATCACTTTCCTTCCTTTTCAATACTTCGACAAACAAATTGCTTCAACTTTCGCTAATCACCAAAACTAGTCGAGAAATGTAGAAGAATTTACAAATTCCTCAAAACCGTTTCGAGTGCGAAGTATTCTTTATGACAGGTTTTTAATAATGATTGTATTATAAGTTATAAAAATGTAAACTTTCACTGATCGCGCCCCGCCGGTTTTTCGATGAAAAAAACTTTACGGCACGAAAATAAGATGTTGAAAATATCGAGATTGAATGGGTGGTGATGGAGCATGAAGTGAAATGTGTTTTGACACTTTGGCGTTTGCGTTTTGTCAGCATTTTTGCGCAAGGGTACGACTTGGGTTCACTGTGGCAAAATGACATCTTAATTATTATTATTCTAGATCCTTCTGAATCTCTCACTATTTAGTAATAATATTTCTATAACTAGTGTTAAATGTTAAGTTGTTTTGTGTACACTTCTTAAAAATGAAAATAATTCTGCATCGATTGAGGTCAAAATTTTGACACTCCTCATTTCTCGTCCATGCAGTAATAACGTGACACAGTGAAGTGTGACAGTGACACCCAAGTAGGATACAGTAAAATTTTAACAAAATTAACAACAAATATTGAAAAGTTCAAATATTCTCTCTCTGACCCAAACAAATAGAAACAAAATAGGATGGATATATATATATATGGATATATATATTAAAACAATAAAATTCTGGTCCATAAAACACATGTTTGGGGCATTAAAATAATATGTATGCGAATAAAATAAAAACTCAAATATATTAGTAGACAGGTCATCAGTGGAATTTCAATGTCTTTTTTATCTTAGTGGTTTTATATACGAAAACATTTATATGTTTTCGTATATACAGACCGTGTGTTATACACAGACCTTGACATTAGTTTAATGAAACAGGATTTGGTTGCAAAATTGTTCAGTGTTCACCTAAGTAATTGCCAATAATGTAACTATTATCTAAACAAGTTTTGTGTCAATTAATAATGCACTTGGTGAATCAAATTTGGTTTTATTATTTATTAAAACAAGTGCATGCAGAATGGTTGTGTGGTATACAATGGTGAGTTTCATAAATATTTTATTTTATTTTTCTATTTGTCTTTATGTATTTGTTTTCGGAAAAAAAAGGTAATACATTAAACAATTTTCTAGAACTTGTACATCATCTTAACCACACTCTACAACATTTAAAGCAATAATGAAGCTTTCGTAAGCTTTTTCTTTCTTTTCGCTAGTTTGAGAGATTTTTTTTATAATATATTTTTGTTAAGTCTCTTGTTAAAGATATTAAAATTGATTAAAAGTCTAGTCTCTTGCTCTATATACATACATTATTAGAAAAAGCTATGTAAACTGCGCAAAAACTCGTTTCCATGTGTTTTTCTTATATGCCTATTTATCGGTACATTAGTACATACAAGAAACTTACCTTGTAGTTTTTTCTGCATTAATCAAGACGACCTTATCAACACTACTATTAAAGTAAGTTATATAAAACACCTTGAATAAATGTCGCCATAACAACTTATTTTTTATATAAATAATAATTCTGGCAAGTTTTTTCATGTTATTATAGAGCTCAATTACCAACACGCAAATAATATAAATATGTATAAATTCAAGTTATTTCAAAAGCTTAAATTGAGATACAACAACATAATTTAGTACAAAATGATACTATAATTATCAGATGAGCTTCATTTTAACTTTATTTAAAGGCCTATTGTAGCACTTATCAAACAAATTTAATTACTTGGTCCCCTAAACTAAAATATTCAAATATAACGTAGGTACATATACACCTAAAAGTATACATATATTTTGATATGGTTTTTAATCTTCCACGCTAAAATAACTCTCACATATTAAACCAACTAGCTTTCCGCGCGCGTCTTCGCCCGCGTTTTCACAGAAAAACCCGCATAGTTCTCGTTTCCGTGGGATTTCCGGGATAAAACCTATCCTATGTCTTAATCCAAGTTACCCTCTATATCTGTGCTAAATTTCATTGTAATCTGTTCAGTAGTATTTGCGTGAAAGAGTAACAAACTCACACATACACATCCTCACAAACTCGCATTTATAATATTAGTAGGACAAGAGTACTTAGCATGATTAAAAATTATAAATAATCATAAATTATTCGATTTCCACACCAACACGTTCAATGAACATGTACATAAAACGCGATCATACATTACCCGTACGATTCATGTATTTATCCAATGTATGCGTATTTACGATAATT
Source organism: Colias nastes (assembly GCA_907164665.1). Taxonomy (NCBI): domain Eukaryota; kingdom Metazoa; phylum Arthropoda; class Insecta; order Lepidoptera; family Pieridae; genus Colias; species Colias nastes. The sequence goes on along the minus strand of CAJQZM010026743.1, from coordinate 2,182 downwards.
GCTAATTACCATCGCATGCGAGATAAACACTAGGGAGTTCTCTAATATATGCAAATTATAATTTTAACATATGGTTATTGTGGATTTAAATTGTACGTCGTTAAATAAATAAATAAAAAAAGACGTGTGGCACTCGGGGACTGCCGCGGTAAAGCTATTGCATGCTATGCCTTCAAGCCACACCTCCGCGCCCGTCGGAGTGGGGAGCGGGTTTTTCGTTACTAAATTTCTGGATTCGGTCCCCGCGCTTAAGGCCCGCGATAGTTGCTATGCAATAGCTTAATAAATACGATAATAAATAATATTATACGAAAGAAATAATTTAATTTAATTGTGCATACATTTATATTCTTCTTGTTAACAAATAGGTACGTCAATTTGAATACAGAGGCAGTTTCTTATTTCAAAAGGTCCACATTACATTCAATACGTATATTTTATCATATTCATTACCCAAGGTATACTTTAATGTTCTGACAACATTACTTCATATAATCATAAGTAATAAGAGTAATAATAGGGTCTATCTAATAATATATTAGTGGGTGGCCAAGGGCCCAGAAGGAGACAGATTCAGATCTGTACAACAATAGTTACGCATATTACATTGTTGATTATATTACTCAATATACATGACTGACCGGTTGGCTTGGTTGGTATTGGCCCTGCCTTCCAAACTAGAGGTCGTGGGTTCGATTCCCACCCGGGGCAAATATTTGTGTGATAAACATAGATGTTTGCTCCTTATCTGGGTGTAAATTATCTATATAAATATTTATTTAAAATTGTATGTTTCTCAGCCATCTGATTTCCATAACACAAGCGAAAGCTTAGTATGGGATCAGATCGTGCCGTGTGTGAAAATTGTCCTGAAATATTTATTTATTTATTTATACTGTTATAGTATATTTATTATATTATCTGTGCTCAATGTAAGAATGTATTAATGGTATTTCGTATGTGACCCGCCCATGTGTACGTTTCTGGGTGTTGCAACATCCTCTTTAAAAGTCACTATTAATAGATACTTTTATACGGTTCATTGAATTTATTGCGAAATTGTTGCTTGGAATTGAATTTAAAAGTTCCAGATAACCAGTTATAGTGATATAATTTGTCGTATTTGAAGGTTGTCGAAAAATAAGTACCTCAAATACGTTTTTTTTTTACTGTAAGTATTATTTGCATTCGTGTAAATTAGGCATTGTGCAATTAATTGACAGAATGTATACAATTATTCATTCTATTATTTTAGAATTTAGGGAAAGGAAATTTCAACTTATTTATACAGTCAGTCCAATTGTATTGCAATACACCGGTGATTGAAATGTTTAGGTTTCGACAACACATCCATTTAACATAAGTTTATGCTTTACTATGATAAATTTGTCTATTTAATTATAACCACATAATTATTTAACACGTGTTTATTCATTCAATGTTCGTTAATTCAGCTGTCGATCAATGAAGTAAGGTGTGATGAATGTTGTGACAAAGCAGGCCTTGTAAAGTCAACTTTGACATTACACAGCTTTCAGCTTAGCTGTCAGCATTTGACTGCACAATACTTGAGCACGCGGTACAAGATACAATTTGATACGGTTTTGGTAATTTGAATTTTATGCGTAGCTGCAAATTAATTATTATGGTTTAAGAAAACGTGGCCCGCAATTAATGCCTAGGCCAATTATTAGTATGGACGTAATTGGTTTGAACATTAATCTTCGAGTCGAAATTATGATTGATTGATAATAGTTACTTTCCTAAAAATATGAGACATAGGTACAAACTACTTCAATGTAACTATGTATTGACATAAATAAGCTCATGTTTAGGTTATTCTTGATTTCATATCTTTGTGTATTTTATGAATAGGTATAAAATAACGCACTGCCGTATATTGGAAGAGCTTTCGGTTTTATTCAAGTTTTTATATTGTTCCTCTTAATCACTACTAACCATGATATGTAAATGTTTATTCTCATTTTCGACTAGCATTAGAAGAACTCACTTCACGACTTCATTAAATTAAATTATACATCATTTACAAATTGTATGCGTAACGATGGACATTGGCCATTAATCTTAGATTAAGGAATGTTTTTGCTAACTGATTGACACAAGCGCGGATCCAGGGGGGGGGGTCACGGGGTCATGACCCCCCCCTGGGCTAGGTCCACGA
>CAJQZM010026737.1:0-17265 GCA_907164665.1 Colias nastes | reverse complement strand
CACGCGCATTGCGTATATAACACTAATTGATAAACAAGAAAAAAAAATCAGTTTATCATTTCATTAGCCGGGAAAAAATTGTCAAATAACTTGTTGAAAACGCAATTTTGCTAGACTTTTTCTGTGATCTGTGGGGCTAGTATATGTATAAGATAAACAATTTATTGAGTACGTAATGGTCTGCACTGCAGACGAAAGAATAACATAGCTTTTAAATGATATGAGGTAATAAAAACCAGGTAATATTGAGTAGGTACGTTTATAACCTACTCATAGCAAAAACTATAAAAGTAAATAAAAATAATTAAAAAATAGCTTTATCTCTTCAAAAAGCCACATTACGCTTAACTTCACTCCACTTAATAGATTATGGTAATGCGTCACCGTTCCATATGTTTACACTAGTTCGTGAGCTACTTTGTCTCATTCATATTATTAACTAATTAGCGTTCCGCCGGCGGCTTCGCCCGCATAGGCGAAGAAAAACCTTCGTAGTTCCCATTCCTGTGGGATTTCCTGGATAAAAGCTATCATATGTCCTTCCTGCGGTCTCCAGCTATCTCTGTACCAAATTTAAATTTTAAAGTAAATTCATACAGCAATTTTTGAGTTTAGCCCAGACCTACATACAAACAGACAAAAATTCTAAAAACTATTTTTGGCTTCGGTATATATTGAAGATCACGCCCCACGTATTCTTTAAAAAAATAATCAACGTGTTAGGCTTTCTTACGATTTTATTATATTACATTATATAGATTAATGAAGATTGTAGAGTACCTATACAATGAAATTAATTATTTTTCGATACATTCGATATTAATTTCCAAGCTCACTGTCGTTTTTCGGAATCTGAATTGGATGTTTTGATCAAAAATTGTATGGTTATTATTGGAGTAGAGCAAATATTTTGAAAAGAGGTATTGCGTATACATGCTACCAATTTCAACAGCATTTTGAAAATTTAAATTTATATGTTTGGTCCCAATTAATACCTAATGATGGTTTTAAGTACCAGAATAATTTTCTCCTTAATTAGAGGTTTAATTTTCAAGGAAGTCCCGTTTAATTATATAGCCGCGAATGTATGTTTTCATCTCCCATTTACATGTGTAAATTATTATTGTTTTAAATAAATGTAGGTAGCCTATTAGTTAAACCTAACATTGATATTATCACCATAAAAAAATTGCCATTCTGACCAGTGGTTTTTACGTGATTAATGCACATTTTGACAGAGAAAAAAATACTTAATATTATGTCCATTGTTTATAATATTAAAAAAATATATGTACATAAATTGCTTGATTATTATTATATTCCATCTATGATCTATAAATAGAATGCACATATAATATAAATCAATACATAACTACAATAAAAAATAGGAACAATATTGTCGCACCTACTAAAAATTTACTCGATTAACTTACTAACCTACATCAAAACCATACCATTCATTTATATGTATAGTATATTAGCCAGTATTTGAGTTGCATAATTATTATGAATTTATTACATTTATTTTTAAAACCTTAGGAAGACATCTTCTTAAAGAAACGTAGGTATGTAAATTATGATATAAAAAATCGCTTTAATTATAGATTAGCTATTTTCCACTACGCATAAATGTATATAAAAAGCTGATTTTTAAACTTCAAATTAGACGCTCGATCGTTTCCGTTGAGACCTCATCTCTTAACTATCCAAAATGTTAACTCAGGTTAGTTAAATAAAAAAAAAATAAAAAAAAATCTTCCTTCCAACATCAGCTTTAATATCGTTTTCTTTTTTTACAGGTTACTCTTATCTCTATTATTTTAACATCAGTTGCTATTCAAGCAAAGCAATTGGACCGAGGACCCCAAACCTTTACGGATACTAATGATTCGTCGGCAGGAGCAGCACAAAATCAACAGAAAAGATTTGCCAGTAAGGGTATAATAGTATATTTAACTGCAGATCAAATTAAGGAATTTCAAGCTGGCAAGATGGAACTTCAGTCACTTTCCTCTGGTGAAATATCTATAAGTCGACGACCAAATGTACGAAAACTGCAACAACAAAATTCTCAATCGAGGTTTAATTCTCACCGTGAAAATCTAAATATTTTGAAGGCTCCGCTTGTGCATAAATCGCAGTTAGTTGACATAGAACAGGAGCAACAAGGTGAAGGATACGTGAATGCACCAAACAGGCTACCATTGAATCGCGGTGGACTAACACCACAATTATTGTTGTTCAGTCCAGACAATCAAAGATCAGAAATTCAATCCAACGAAAAAACTCAGCAAAGTAATAAAAATGAATTGAGCCCAAGGAATCCGGTAAAACAAGAAAACTCAGAAGAACAATATTTACAAGAACAAATTAAAAAGTATTTCCAGAATACTTTTGAAAACAATAATTATAAACAAGGAAAGCCAGTCTCGAATGTTCAAAGGAATCAGCCTGAGAGTAGCAATCAAGAAGCACAACAACAACAACAAGAGGTCGCTAATTATAATTCCTTGTTGAATGCCTTAGTTCGCGGCAATTTGCTACGCGAACAAAATAACGCGACAGAAAACCAACAATCGTCGGAACAAGAGAATGCTCTTGGTAATTTATCGCCAGTTATAATCCAGAAGGAGGTACACATTACGCAACACAAGCATGTGCCTGTTGTGAAACATGTTAAGGTTCCTGTCCCAACACCAGTGTTAGTTCCTATTCTTCATCCATATGAGGTGAGGGTACCCCAGCCCTATCCTGTACCAGCGGAAGCAAACGCACGCGTGCCCACACAAGAGAGGAATGCAGAGAGAAATGTTCAGGAAAATACAGAAAGAAATGTGCAAAGAAATAGCGATAGAAATGCAGAGAGAAATGCCGAGAGAGATGCCGTGAGAAGTGCAGAAAGAAATGCCGAGAGAAATGCCGAGGAAAATGCCGAGAGAAATGCAGAGAGTAATGCCGAGAGCACTGCTGAAAGAAATGCTGAAAGAAATCCAGAGGGAGCCGAAGTCCAAAGGGTGCCTTTTGAATTGAGACATCACGGCAAAAATGTTTACATTAATGTAGACAGTCCTGCCTATCTCCAATTGTGGAAACACAAATAATATGACTGATAAGAATAATCTACTGTTAATTAATTTTAGAGGTATAAGTTTTATGCCAAAATTGAGGCTCAACCAAATAAATAATTAGAAATTACAAGCTATTTTTTATACCTATTCCACAAAGTAAAATTGAGCAAAAATAATAACTCCGTTAACCGTGAGAGCTTTAGTAGAATATAGCGGTTTTTATTTCGATATATTTAATTACAATTTTTCTCTCTAAGTTGCAGTTAAAAATATTTACACCATTTATTTCTCGAATTGTACCCGACAATCGACATCGTCATCTAAAATCATAAAGTTCGAACCGTACATTTAACATCCGATATATTATAAATCATTAATGGTAATAAATCTTCCTTCGGCACCTTTCGGCATCCTTATCTATTAAATCTGAGTAGATAGAAGGTATTAACGAAAAGATTTTATGGACATAGGTATTATAAATACTTTTACTTTAGAAAACAACTATTTAGCTCGAAGTTGAAGGTAGCTTTATATCGGAATATTATACTCTATCTATATCTAAAAAACAACGTTTTTCTCATATAAGGTTTTTCATATGAATATAATTTTGTTTACATGTAATTTTAGTTGATTTTTCTTCTTTAACAACTAAAACAAAAATCTGACTACATCTCATATTCATATCAATGATCATAAAATATGTAAGTACATAATCTAAAATATTATTGTCGATTAAAACATACAAAATGAAACATCATTAACTCGCATAAGACAATGGGATTTTACGCAATATCATCTCTTTTAGTTAAAATCAGCTGACTACCTGAGGCTTGTGACATTTAGATAATAAGGTATGTAAACAAAATGAACTTTTCAGTTCAACTCTTCTTAAAAATACTAGGAAAGATTTTGAGCCGAATTTAGTAAAACAAATATTGAAACCAGCATGGGATAAAAATGAAAGTCACATAACTGGTCTCATTCCTAATAATAGGTATGAATTTAAATTCTCTTCAAATATACCGTATGGAATTTAAAAGAGAAGTATCTAGTTTCACAACTTTTGGATATATTCAGAGCTTCCTGTCGATTATGCTCACTAGAAAGGACATTTCCAAGGATTACATAACCTAACATTTCGCATCGCTGAGAATTTATAAAAATAATGACTGTTTATGTTTATAGATGAAAAAAAAGTATCCTTAAGTGTTTACTTCAGGATACTTTTTTTTCATTCACACGTAAATACACTTTTTTCCATATACGTAGCTAAGCTATTTCATAATTATGTAACATAATATGAAAAAAAAGTATTGTGGTTTAGTTTTGAATTTTGTAAATAAAATATTATGATCCTACGAAAAGCCAAAAGTTCATGTTTATCCTAATTCAAGCGGAGATATAGGGGTAAAGTCACTAGTAGTTGACCATGTACCTGTAGTTGACCGCTAATGCACATAAACCGTTATAATAAGAATTCGCGGCAATTTTAAAAACTCATTCGTTAATAAGTAGTTAGAGCTGCTATCTGGTCAAATAGGCGCGAAAATTGCGCATCCATATCTGTCAAATATAGTAAATGGTTGCAAGTTGTTTGTTGAGTGACGGACCATAAAATCAATAAATTCGTTTTTTGTAATAATATTCGTAGAGATTGAAAAAGTTTGAAGCTAAATACTAGGAATTTTGTCATCTTGTTGACGGTAAGTGTTTTTCGTTTCTTATTCGTTTATGGTTTATTTAAATGACAGAGTAATTAAAATTTAAAGATTTGTTGACAAAATTGAGATGTGGGGGTGGTCCAATACTGATTCCGTTTGTCTGTGTTTTTCTAGTAATTGACCATGGTGGTCCATTACCGAATTACCGTTTGACTATGATTTTCTAGTAATTGACCATGGTGGTCAACTTTTGATTAAGTTCTGTATCTTTTAAATATACTGCATATAATAATTAATTAAAATAAACTATTTTATTTACTTTAAAAATAGATTGATTTTCTTTAGTAGTTGACTAACTTTATGGTACGAATTTATGGCTATGGTCTATTACTAAAACCAATTTTTAGTCAAGTCCCCGAGTGCCACACGTCGTTTTTTTATTTAAATTATAGGCTTAAAAAGGCCTAATTATTATTATATTTCAAATAAAACGTTTTCTTTTCATCTTATTTTGCTTCTTATTTAACAAATAACCCAATTAAAATTGTAGCATCTGAGTGGTCATTTACTGATGCAAAATATGGTCATCTTCTAGTTTTTAGATGGTCAACTACTAAATTTCTAATATAAGAACATTTTTAATTTTTTTTAAGTATATTCGACCATTGTACGTGGTGAAATGCTTGTTTATAATATGTTAAAACACATTTCACAGGGTTTCCAAAAAAAGAAACTTACTGAATTCATATGATAATTAAAGTCAAACATTTAAAAAGAATATTCTGTCTCCTTAAGTGGTCATCTACTAATGCTTTTACCTTAAATAAAGCTATATATGTAAATAATTTGGCAAAATAATTAGTAGCAAAAAGATAAAGCGAAAGTTTCTGAGATACAAGCTACCGCCCTTACCAACAATATAAACATTAGTATTTTCTGGTGTTTGATATTACACGAATATTTAGTAATTAAAGACTTTTTAACGGATTTTAAACTCCATTTATTATATTATTAACCCGACGCGACGTTTCGATCAGTTTACAGCGTGCGTGGCCACGGGGAGAGTCTTCCCATTAAAAAGTCTTCAATTTCTATATTGAAATATAATATTACCTACTAGATTTAATGTCATATGACTCTTAATTCCAAAGCCTAAAAAAACTCCTGTAGATAGGTATAATATATGATTGAAAGAATCATAAACAAATCACAAAATAAAGGCACGCATCACTAGATCATCCGCCCTGTATGACTAATGACTATACACCCTTATCTATGTAAATGCTTGCTAAATAATATACTACTTCATATAGTTAACAAATCATAATATGTCCTAGGGAATGAGAGACAAAAAGTAAATGTGTAATTTGTACCAAATATCTCAAAAAAACATTAACTGATTATAAAAAGCTTATTCAATGGAATCAAAGAGCAGGAGTACGACTGACCTACTACTAGTAAGTTAATTAATAACGAAATCTAGGCAGATTTAAATATTATTCTCACGTGATGGAGAAAATCTCAGAGAAGTTTCAAGTTTATGCCTAAAAATAGCAGAAATATTTATTAATAGCATACTTACATAAATTAGAATAAACCAACCAATATTTTTGAAATAAATTTTATATATTGCGAAAGAATAAAATTAAATAAACATATGAAGACAAAATCATAAGAGTATTTCAAAAGTAAAAAAAAATCTTTAAACAATGCAACTAGTTAATTTCAGAATTTAAATAAAGACAAGAAGCTCTTTAATTATCTTTCTTTAATTATACGAAAATAATATTTTTATTCCATGAGTAATAGTATCAATTCATTTATCATTGATTTAATCCTTTTTAGGTTCTGAACCTCAAAACCTCGTTATAGTTTCCCTTCGTTGTTCGTCTGTCTGTCTATCTGTCTGTGAAAACCCTTTTTCTCAAGGACGTATCGTGGAGTTATCAAGCTCAAAATTTATATTAAATCAAAATCAATCAAATCTAAGGTCCCTTGAAGCTGTGAAATCAAACTTATAAGGCAACGCAATCAAAAGATACAGCCGTTTACGATGCAAATTTTCGCAAATTTCGACATTCGCAAGGGAATCAAAACCTACTTCCTACTTCCCGTTAACACAGAGTGAAATTTGGTAAAAAGCAACGCCTTATCGTCAGATAAAGGAAAAATTGCTAAACGCATAAATATTAAATGTATGGTTAAAAGGTTTGTTCGGAACCCTTGCTGCGCGATCCGTGGTCCCACTCGCACTTGACCGGTTTTGTTTCAAGAAAGCGTTTGTAAATTTAAGAGATCAGAGGATAATAATTAATAATATGTGATAGGTACAATAAATGATTTCCGTCTTGATTAATATTTCTATTTTCTACTCAAGTTAAAATTTTATAAGGTTCAGATTAATTATTAATATGACGTCCTTATTTATGATATTCATACGAGTAGGTACAGTACACTGTACACTACTGTTTTACAACATTAAAAAAGAAATAAAACTATCATTAATATTTCAAATATTTTAACATAAAGTCCTTCACTTCCTTAAACAACAACTGTTCTATTTTACGTAACCTAAATCGAATGCAAGAAAGCCTAGGTCTATTTTTAATATTTTATTTTACATTTGAATTGCTTAATTATCATGAATCCATTTAAATATGCGCGTTTTGATTCAAAAAAACCATGTATGTAAATTTCGGTATAAAAAAATCGATTTATTTTTAGATAAGCTATTTTCTACTATAACAAAATTCATATATAAAGCTGAATTTTATATTCAAAATTAGACGCTCGACAGTTGCCGTTGAGATATCTCCTCTATATTATCCACCATGATATACCAAGTAAGTTAAATAAGTAAATAAAAAAATTAAGTAGATATAAATTATTAAATACTTATAAATCTAATAAATATATATTTTTTGCTTTCCAGGTGACCATATTTTCTGTTATCATAGCAGCATTCGCTATTCAAGCCAGACAATTAGATCGAGGCCCCCAATCCTTCAAAAAGCTTAATTCATCATTGGCTGGAGGAGCACAAAATCAACAAAAGAGATTTGCTGCGAGGGATATCGTTGTTTACTTATCACCCGATCAAATTCAAGAGCTTCAAGCAGGCCAGATGGAACTTCGATCACAATCCTCGGGTGAAATAACTCTAAATCAATTGCAAAATGCTCAAAGAACTCAACAAAATTCTCAACAAAATTCTCAACGAAATTCTCAATCATTTAATTCTCGCCGTGGAAACCAAAATATCTTGAGGACTCCTCCAGTTCAGGAACCCCAAGTAGAAGAACCAGAACAGCAACAAGAAGCTGAAAGATACTTCAATGCGCCACAATTGTACCTTTTTAATCAAGGAAATCTGAGACAAGAATTGCCCCAATTGCTTCGCGGTGGTCAAAATCAGGAAAACAATAACATTGCATGGAATCCAAGGAATCAGCAAACAGAAGGTAACTCAGAACAACAGTCTCAAATTAATGCACAACGGCAAAACGGCGGTTTATCTAACCAGCGCGAAAATGGAATTCCAGAAGCCAGACAACAAGAATACATTCCTAATTTTAATCGCTTCATACCGGCCTTAGTGTACGGAAATGCTTTCCGCCAGCAAAATAACGAGAGGGAAAACCAGGAAGCCGTAGAAAATGAAGATGCTTCTGCTGATGAATCTCCAGCATTGGAACAAGAGGAGGTGAACAATAACAACCAAAGTCCTGACGCGAATCAGGAAAATGAACCGGTCCAATCTGAAGAAGTCCAAGAAACACCTGAACTTGAGCCCTATGAATTGAGGGTCCGACAGGGTATTCCTGCACCAGTTGAAATTATAAAGCGCCTTCCCGTACCTGAAGCAGGAAGAAACGAAGGGGGAAAAATGTTGAATTATGATTCCAGAAAACACACTAATGGAAAAAATGTCTACATTAATGTAGACAGTCCACAGTATCTACAGGTGTGGAAACACTGAGATAATCTTAATGGCTAATGTCAATTACTTTTATTAGTTTTAATTAATTTTATGCCACTGAGGCTAAACCAAATAAATATTTTATTCTTTGAAAATTTATCAATTCTATTTATTTATCTCTATAAAATATAAACTATTTCGGGGATAATGACACAAAACTGACATAGTTACATATCATAAGGTTAGAGAGGTAGAATCCAGGTAGACTTTTTAACCTAAAAGCATATATTTGTAATAATTATGGTAATTCACAAATTAAACGATAATGTATTCAAAGTTTAGCTCTTTTTGCATGATTTAATAGTATACATGCAAACACAAAAACTTTCACATTTTCAAATTAGTAAGCTTCTGCTTTATGACCTATAAAATATCTCAGATACTTTTTAAACTAATTTCATACTTAATAATGGAAATTTTCAGAGAGGCATATTTCGATAAAAACAAAATTTTCTATAAAATTCCTTCTCTGCTTTATTATCACGTATACTTTAATAATTGCTTGTTTGTTTGTGAGCACTTATCTCATGTATGGACGAAGGCTTCAGGCTTTGCAGGGATAATCTAAAACAGAAGGATGTAATGCATAAAGAAGGATATTGAAATTACTCAATATGAACACGAATCATTCAATAGTGTTTTGTTTTTAAAAGTGTCAAGAGGCGGCTTTTTTTATAAGATTAAGATTCTGCACATATTATTCACAAAACCAAAGTGAGAAAACCATACCAACCAATTCAAATGTTTAATATTTTGTATCTACAGTGGTAATCACAGAATAAATGCCATGTGGTTTCCTTAACACAAGCAAAAGCTTAGTATGGGATGGGATCAGATCGTACCGTGTGTGAAAAATGTCCTGAAATATTTTAAAAAAATTAATGCACTGAGGCTTAGGGATATAGAGGACGAAACCATGAGAATTATTAAAATATTGTCAACTAGCGACCCGCCCCGGCTTCGCACGGGTGCAATGCTGATACTAAATACACTACAGGAAAACTGTGAACGTTGTATATAAAAACATAGCGGCCCGCTCCGGCTTCGCACGGGTATAAAATATATAGCCGGGCGGCCGGCCGGTACCGCCGCAAACGCTACGTCCCGCAATTTTTAAATCTGTAATATCTTCGAAAATATTCACTTAAATCATACGGTGTAAAGGGCCATATAGATCTATATTAAATGAACAATGTATTCAAGGTATTTAATTGGTTAAGGATTAATGCTGTATTGGTTAAAATCGCTTCGAAAATTAGCCATTATTTGTCGTAAAAAGTAAATGACAAAAAAAAGTTATTGTTGGTTATCCATAAGAGATAGACATATACCATCGCGGACTTTTCTGTAGACCTTTTCAATGTGTACAATACTTAGTACATTATTTTGATAAAACTCGTAGGGTTCAGCCTGCGTTTGCAATGTAAGCGGAAAAAATGTAATTTTTTATGACATCACATTAGAAACCTCAAAAATAAAAGTACTTCTCCACTATTTAATGGGTGTTATTATACATATAAACCTTCCTCTTGAATCACTCTATCTATTAAAAAAAACTGCATCAAAATCCGTTGCGTAGTTTCAAAGATTTAAGCGTACAAAGGGACATAGGGACAGAGAAAGCGACTTTGTTTTATACTATGTAGTGATTTGTTTTTTAATTTGATTTAATTGAATATAAATCACTCAACAGTTACCCATGTGCGTTGCAAATAGCCTCAGATAACTTGAGAAGTACAGTTTTCCACCTAATTGACATTAGGATGAATAATTATACATTTTGAGGACACCAAATTAACTATTTATTTTCCAGGATTTATTCCTATATTAGAATGCCCTTCCAAAATAATGTCACGAAGTTTGAAATCGCTGCTAATTCGTTTCCATGCTCTATAATAGTGTAAATCAAAATAACATGAAGTTCGATTAATGTGAATGTCGCAGTCATCTGGTTGAATCTGCCCTTTGATAGAATGACTAGCGTATACATTGAATGACGACATTTAATTGAATGACTAAAGGACAACTCGTAAAGTTGTTCAGGTAATATTACGTTCAACGTCTAGACTGGACTTCATTTAGCACAGTCGTTGGTTTGGATAAAGGGGTGGGTTAAGTTAGGTTCGTTGTTTTCTTTTTAACTGCAAAGAAATAGGAGCTCCACGTAACTGGGCTCTCTCGGCTAGCAACCGTATCAGACGTTTGGAAAAGTAAATTCTGTCATCATTCAATGAACGCGCTAGCCATTCAACAATACACAGAGTGTTATATCTTATATCCGCTCTGTCCAAAATCACAAAGTTGGACGATAAGTGACGCTTGTTAAATTAACGTTCGGCCTAGTCATTTATTTGAATGTCGTCATTCGACGTGCTAGTCATTAAATTAAATAGCAGATTCAACCAGATGACGGCGAGATTAATACAACGAAAAATCCGCGTAGAGTTCGCATAACTAGTTAATCCATAATATTGAAAAAAAATCTTTGCAGTTTGCTCTTCTTACTACAAGCATGTAAAGTAACGTAAGAACGGTTTAACGGATTTTTATGATTTTACCTTGTTGGAAGTATTTCTTTATTAGGATAATTGCTATTTAAAATTTCAAATATATCCGGGCGGAGCCTGGGTGAACAACATTGTCTAGTATGTGTAAAAAATTATTTATTCCAATTTCCAATATAGTATTTTAGAATACCAGTAGGTAGGTACATATAGGATATCTTTGGCATGGTTTCAGATGGAGCTTGCTTTTTGAAATTAAAACGTTTTTGTTAATAAGTACCTACTTATTAACAAAAACGTTTATCTATCAGGATTATCTAATCCTAGTGATTACCAAATCAGGATCATATTATTATATCCTGATGCTTTAAAAAATATGAGAGGCATTTTAATTATTACGTTGCTATTTCCCGATGAATTTTAAAGGGGTGGATATTAGAGAGTATTCTAAATACTGATAAAATTGAAAAAAAAATAGTAAAATAAATTATTGCACTATTTTCGAAAAGAATGACCTACATTCAAAGAATTCCGTAAATACGGTAATAATGGTCAACACACCCTGTGACTGTGTGTAGATTTGGTTTTGATGGTTCTCCCACATTTGATTTATCAAGTTTGTTAGAGAGATTTCTGCCTTATAATTATTGACCCTAACAAATGGTACAATAATAGTACAGGCAGATAACAGATATTAAGCAAATTTTTATACAAACTATGAATGCAGTTTTCTTTCTTTTCAAAATTGATGGAATGTTTCCATTGAGTAGAATTATGTATAATTTCAAAATTTATTTTTAAAGAAATGTTTTATTGAGCACATTAAGACGTGTTAAGACTTTTTATTAATCGATTTAAACGTTGCACTAATACAAACAAAAGAAATAAATAAAATGATTATTTCAATTTTATCTAATAATATTTATTTGGTCGAGCCTCAAAGATTGCATAAAACTAAAACATAATATGAAATAATTAATAATAGTCAATAAGATTATTTTAGTTTTTCCACAGTTGTAGGTATGCTGGACTATCGACGTTTATGTAAATATTTTTGCCAGGAATATGATTTCTCAATTCATAAGGCACTGCTCTTTCCGCTTCGGGTTTTTCGGATACCGGTGGCACGGGTAGGTCTGTAGCTGTTTCAGCTGGCACGGGATAAGGTTGGGGCACCTTGAACTCATAAGGATGAATAACGGGAAGTAACACTGGCGTTGGTACGGGCACATTTACGCGTTTCACGACTGGAACGGGCTGGTGTTTAGTAATTTTAACCTCCTTGTGGATGATTACTGGGGGCGAATTAGCAATAGCCTCAGCTTGGGCCAAAGCTCTTTGCTTTTCTACCTCGTTGTTATGCGCTCGTAATGCATTCTCGTGGGCTAAGGCATATATAAGAGGATTGTAATTGATCAAAGGTTGTTGTTCTCCTTCTTGATTGCGGTTTTCTTGCTGGTTGTTAAGACCACCGGAAGCAATTTTTTCTTGTTCAAAGCTGTTTCTTAAACTCTTCTGCCATTGTTTGTTAATTTGTTCTTGTAAAGATTGCTCCTGTACAGACTGCTCTTGTACGGCCTGCTCTCGTAAAGCCTGTTCTAAATTTTTCTCCGTGCTAGGGTTAATTGGAATCCATCCATTATCATTGTTCTCTTGACTTGGATTGTTAGGTACGAATTTAGCTTGTTCTGGTTGTTGACTCTCTGGGGTAAATAACAATAATGAAGGTGGTGCTTCAACATTCTGAATGGATAGGCCACTGGGTAAGTTAAAATATCTTGCTTGTTGCTCCTGTTGTTCTTGTTGTTCCTGTTGTTGTTGAAGCTCTTGTAGTTCCTGTTGCTTGAGAACTAACTGCTCTTCTTGGACAAGTGAAGCCCCCAAATTTTCACGCTGAGGATTATATATTGACTGAGGATTTTCAAATGGCAATTGTTGTATCTTTTGCAATTTGTTTATTGTTATTTCTCCTGAAGCATGTGATCGAAGTTCTGCCTTTCCAGCTTGAAGATCTTTGATCTGACTGGGAGTTAAATACACAATTATATCCCTAGTTGCAAATCTCTTTTGTTGATTTTGAGCTGCTCCTGCCGTGGAAGAATTAGTATTTTTAAATGATTGAGGTCCCGGAGCTAATTCTTTTGCTTGAATTCCTATTAGTGCTATGATAGCAGAGACGATAGTCACCTAAAAACATCAAATAGTTTAATTCGGTATTTTCTGTATGCATGTCTAATTCTTTGGATACTTTGTAATACTTACTTGATACAACATTGTGGGTTGTATAGTGAAGAGGCCTCAACCAAAACGATCGAGCGTCTAATGTGATATATATCAAATTCACCTATTTATATACATTTATGCATATTGGAAAATTGCTAATCATAAATGAAATCTATTTATAAAATTAAAATTTACATAGATTACGATTTGAACCAAATCTTACTAAACTAAGTATTTTTAATAATTATGTAATTCAAAACTGTGGGTTGTCAAGAACATATTAATATGCTTTAGTACTATATAGAGGAAGTAGGTTAAGTGAAAAAAATATGGTGTAACATAATATAAACTTGGAGAATAAAACTGCCGAAATTGCCACAAGATCCAATTTCAGGTCAATATTGTCACATTTTATTCAAATACATGCAAATTATAATCATCGCCTAAATGTTATTAATTGTTTCTTTAATAGAAAATTTAGGTAAGAATGTATTAATGATTAAGGAAATGTTGAAATACGAAAGATGAAGTACTTACACTGTATTTGAAAGTATGTACTAAACTATCTGTTGTTAGGTATTTAGGCAATGAATCATTTAGGAATGAAATAGGTACCTAATATATTACAACATATTATTACAGCAACATATATTTATAGACGGTATGAGAAAAACACTTAAATATTTAATCAATTTCAAAATATTAGATATATTGCTAGATTTTTATGAGTTTTATTTTTTATTCAAAAGGTCAAAACTCTAAGCAATACTTAAGAAATACCTAATCTATCTGAAAGTTCCTAACAGATAAATAAGACAATAATTTCTACATTACCCCTTTATTTATTGAGCTCCTAGGTATAATATACAACAATAATAATAAAATACAGTTTTCTTTAATGAAAAGTGATAAAGCTTCAGTTTTAAAATTATTGATAGGCCTAATGCTAGAATTTTAATTGGAACTAGCTTTCCGCCTGCGGCCTCGCCCGCGTTTTCGAAGAAAAACCCGCATAGTTCCCGTTCCCGTGGGATTTCCGGGATAAAACCTAGCCTATGTTGCTCAGTGAAGATGCAGCTTTCTAATGGTGAAAGAATTTTTGAAATCGGTCCAGTAGTTTATGCGTGAAAACCATACATACATAATTACAAACCTTTCCTCTTTATAATATTAATATAGATAAGCCAGCCATAGATCAACAATCGAATTGATCTATCGTATCGTCTGAGACTTATTTACATTGTGGCTGCATTAAAGATGCATAAATGTCATAATATATTTAGCGTTTTAGTCATAGAATGGTCTATAATAGCCGTTTGGATGGGGTATAAATTAATTCCGTCGAGATTTTTATCTTGTTATCTTGATTATTGATATGATCATAAGAGATATGCCGCTTTAGAACGATGACATGATTTAATATCTTTAAAGATTTATGTATTCATAGTATTATATTATTATTGTATGTTGGTATAGTAGTACTTGGCCGCATAAATATATGAAACATTGCAGATTTCATTCTTTAAATAAAAACTTTTACCTTCTCGAAAAGGTAAAATAATAATTTTTTAATTCCATTAATTAAACATTTAAGTTACAAAATAAATAATTAAATTTAATAAGATGTTACAACTATAACTACTTACAAAAAACGTGTATGTAAATCTTACATCATTAAAATAGGTAATGTAGAGAGGCGTCGCCTATTTAAAAATACTCAATTATTAGGCCCATTTATATTGCACTAAATATAGATAAAATCTCGTATAATATAACTTTTTACTAATAACTAATGTAACTTTTGGTCATTCAGTATATCTTGACCCACTTGAAAAGTTATACAACGCATTCATGATGTACCTATAATTGACCTCACAGTATCAAATATTAACGCCATCTGCTGATCATGGAGAATATTATATTTCAATCGCTACTCTATATCTCATCGCTATACTTTTACTCTATCATATTATATAGTTGAATTTTGAATGTTCTCATGTCGATAAGATTCAATTCTGGTTCTAGAAACTTCTAATAGATGGCGTGATTTAAGAAATTACTGTTAAAAATAATGTGAATTTATATATTAGTATATATATTATAATTAAAAATAAATATAAATGAAATGTCATGTTTAACGATAGCACAAGACACTATTTAAAACTATATTAAACATAGGACACCTACACATTTTTTTACTTATTTTGTGTCTAATAGTCTTAACTATTATATTTAAACTTACTTCCCTTCATATAAAAATTAGCAAACTTACTTCTGTGCATATTTTTGTCAATATCCATTAAGATATTTTGTTTTATAAAAGAATATTATACGAGAAACCAATAAAATTAATTTATACCACACTATTTGCCGCAATAAAATCTTCGAGATACACACTATCCATTAGTGTAGAAATCAAAATTAAAATCACTAGTAGTTTTTGAGTTTCGCGAACAGATAGTTGCAGTTGCGACGGTGGACTTTGTTTAAATATACATAGATAAATAAATATAAAGATAATGTACATTGTACAACCCTAGTTCCTATTACTCTACGGCTCACCCTAAAAAGCATTTTGGAAACGATCATCAAATTATATTAAAGTAAAACAATGTTTATTGATAGACTTAATGACTGAATTTATGTTCATTTTATTGAGAAGTTTTTAAGTATATATATCCATATTTTGGAAATATTTATTAGAAAAACTAAATAAGTATGGTTTATGTTGAAGCTGAAGATGTTTAAATTCACCAGCATCGCTAGTGCATATATGGGCGGTGGTGATCTCGATATAGTTCTGTGGTGGTGACTTAAAATTAATTGGTTCACGTGCTCCTTATACCTATACGGGAAATAAAAAAAACGAGCGGCTAAAAAAACTGAGCGACGGATAATGAGATACTGTTTAAAAAACTTGAGCGGTATGATTTTGAGTAAGCGACAAATAAACTAAATTAGCGACGAATATTGGTTGATAACACAAGTTCTGTGGTTGATAATAAAATACAGATTGAGCGTACTAAAAGTGGATTGTGATTTATTACCTATTTTGAGAAATTAAAATTTTAACTGAGAGACAAAATTACTAACTGAACGACTAGAAATACTAGAATAAAATTCATTGTTACATTTAATTACAAGGCTTAGTGTTCCAGCAAATATACAGGGTGGCCCGTTTTCAGTGGTCCAAAAATTTTTTTCAGCTTGAGAGCATCATGAGTAATCATTTAAAATAAACTTTAGTTAAGCGAAAACTTATGGTTTAGAAATTATGAATTTTTTTTAAATAATCCGGAGTTTCAATGTTTTTGACACAAAACTACTCTGTTATGAAAACTACTGGACCGAATTGAATGAAATTTGGTATAGGTATAGCGCAATAACCTACCTATCGTGCTATAGGCTCATCTTGTGTAAATAATTACACTGCATTTTTTTATTTTAACTTTTTCTGTAGTTTTTTTAATTTCTCGGCAAAATGTCGATTTTTCGAAAAAATCCTGTGAAAAAAAAATGTACCACCAAGGTTTTGCTGGTACTGCTAAAAACTACCTTAACATAAGGTTATTCTTTACACAAAAAATCATAGTTGTCCTTCGATTGTAACATCTTCAAAAACAATATCATGTGCATTAAAACATGAAAATCGAAAAATTACGAAATTTACCATAATTCAATTTTAATCATTTGGAACGGCCAATTTTTGATTAAAGAACCATTTATTGCCATAAAAGTTGTTACAAATCAGTAATCACATGGCTATAAAAGTTAAAATGAATGAAATAAAATTTTAACCTGCTAGCCAAGATAACTTTACTTTATTCTAA